>SEYY01011692.1:0-22633 GCA_009176605.1 Armadillidium nasatum | reverse complement strand
TATATATATATATATAATATATATATATATATATATATATATATATATATATATATATATATATATATATATATATATATATATATATTATATATATATATATATATATATATATATAATATATATTTATAATATATATATATATATATATATATATATATATTATATATATATATATATATATATATATATATATATATATATATATATATATATATATATATATATATATATATATATATATATATATATATATATATATATATATATATATATATATATATATATATATATATATATATATATATATATATATATATATATATATATATATATATATATATATATATATATATATATATATATATATATATATATATATATATATATATATATATATATATATATATATATATATATATATATATATATATATATATATATATATATATATATATATAGAGAGAGAGAGAGAGAGAGAGAGAGAGAGAGAGAGAGAGAGAGAGATTCCTGCATAATTCATATTCTAACTTTTTGAAACATACGGTAATAGACAGCACTTTGTATCAGAGATCTTCTCGCGGGAGTGCCACCTTTCTTTTATAAAACTTACGTAGTGTTTTGATAACCTTTTTTTCCAGAAACTTAAAAAAACCTTCATTGGAATAATCATTAGATCTACCAGCCTCCATGATTAGTAACAAAAAAACATAAACAACGGACAACTAATTGATTAAGAAAGATCTTCAAAAACCCATTCTGTATGTCAAACCTAAGATTTTCAAAGAGCCAACCAAACCTTTCTCCAGCCGTGATTAATAAATTGGTAGATTCTTATAATGATTTGACTCAAAGAAGACGGCTTAACACATGTTAAGAATAGTCAATTTTAAAATTCGATGTTGCCATCGAAAAGTAAATTAAAAATCTCCAAGTATCTCACTATCGTATCTCCAAGTAAGAAAATACTTTTAACGTGGTTCATCTAGGGTTGTACCAAAACTTTGTACTGTTCTACTTGTAGCGAAATTTCTTTTCATTTTAAAATTTACATGAGTAAGATGGTAAGTAAAGTTTTTATTATAATAAAGTATTAAATATATTTATTTAATTTTCACTGTATATTTGACATTTTTGTTGCCTACATATGAACATTAGGAAAATAGAGAGTTAGAACCACATGGTCTTATCGAGGCTGCCCCAGTCAAAACAGGTTTTTAAGCATGATTAGTCTCTTATCGGGTATTTAGTTGGTATTCAAAATATGAATTGGAAATGTAATGTATATTGAAGAAAAACAGTAAACTCAATCAAATCAAATCGAGTAAATCAAATTCAATAAATTTAAAAAGTTAGAAGTTAAAATCCTGTTGTAAAATATGGTGGTAATACTTTAGTTATAGGGGCCCCGAATTTTTTTATCTACTCGGCCTAACTTCGGAAACGAAATGATCTGATTATTTTTTTTGTTTTTTTTTTTAAATTTTTTTTTTGTGGTTAATCAACGAACGACAAAGGATTTTGTAAGAAAAAGAAATTGGTAGTTCAATCTGGCACGAACCTCTTATTTTTCACTATATTAAAAATATGAAGTTAGTATGTTTAAATGCATTCTGCACATAATTTTCTTTCACGGAAGAGTAAAATAAAAATATAAAAAAAGGAAATAAATATTTTTACCCCAAATGGCGAAGAAACTGTTCTTCGACTGGCCTTCGTTTGTACAAAAATTGAATACCAGGTTGCCATATTTGTCCTTGTACTACAACCTTTGATATATTGAAATATCAAAACATCAATATATCAATGCAAATTTTTAACATTTGTATTATCATTTATCTTTTATTCATTTACGTCTTATCATTATTATTATTATTATGGTAATACTTTAGTGTAGGGGACCCGTTTTTTTTTTTTTTTTTTTTTTTCTTAGCGTAACTACGAAAAGGAAATGATTTGTTTGTTTGTTTGTTTTTCTGGTTAATCAACGAACACCAAATTATTTTGTAAAAAAAAAAAAAAGTTTAAAATAATAGTAATAATTATGATGTCATAATATCATCTGATGAAATTATAAAACTCGTTTTAATATTTTGACAAGTTGCTATATTTTGAAATTCATAGAAGCTAAAATGGAAATAATAGTTAAAATTTGTAAAATATATATATATATATTTATTTATTTTTTATTCAATGCACCATATCCTGCATGATGCGGGGTGGTGTCGATTGCAGAAATTTAAAAAATCCTGCAGTTGTACATGGGAATATATATATATATATATATATATATATATATATATATATATATATATATATATATATATATATATAATATATATATTGGTAAAAGTGTAGATTGTTTCTGAGTTTTCGATTTTTAGAAAATATTGATATTCAAAAATATCGAAGCTGTTGTAAAAGAGGCCTAACCTATACAAGAACATTGCCGCGAGATACAGGCCTACGGCCCTATTAACACCACACATACACACAATTATTATTACTTACTTTTCTAGCGTACTTAGTTCGACTTATCATAACCTGAACTACCGAAGTTGCCATAAAAGGCCTAACCTAAATGTTAAGGATATCAATGTGGTAGATCTTACCTTAGGCCTGTTTGTTTGCCTATAAAAAAAACATTGATATAAAAAATATCAAAACTCAGAAACAATCTACACCTTAGCCATATATATATCTTTTATTCATTTTATGCAAATTTTTAACATTTGTATTATATATATATATATATATATATATATATATATAATATATATATATATATATATATATTTTGGGTACTTACGATTAACGCACCCAGGGTTGGCATTGATTAAATCAAATTGATTAAATCAATTGATTTTTTTATAAAAAATCATGATTTTTTTGATTTTTTTGATTTTTTTAAAAATAATAAAACTATTTTTTTTTTATTTGTCTTATTTTGTCATATTTTTTGATACATAATGATATAACAGATATATTAGTTCCTTCTTACTGTGTTAAAAAACTTTAAAGTAGTTTATATATTAGAAATATAACTTCCTTAATATTTGGTTCAAGATTTCATATAGGGTAATACAAGAATCTGATCTTCATTAATATAATTTATCCAATATAGAACTGTTAGAGTTTAGAATTCCTAATATATATTCAATCAAATCTTCAACAAAATTTTTTGAGCTTTTAATTATGCAATTTTGAGGTTATAGACAAAGAGAAAACAGAAAAGACAATTCCTTTTAATTTTCAACCATTTAAATTTTTATACAACATTATAAGAAAACAATATTCCTCTATATAAATTATAAAAGAAAGAAAATTTAAGCACTTTTGATGCATAATCATTAATCCATAAATTAAATAAATAACTTGCAAAAATATATATATATATATATAATATATATATATATATATATATATATATATATATATATATATATATATATATATATATATAATAATTTTATTTTTTTTGCAGTTATGTATTTAATTTATGGATTAAATGATTTATGCATCAAAAGTGCTTAAATTTTCTTTTTTTATAATTTTATATAGAGGAATATTGTTTTCTTATAATGTTGTATAAAAATTTAAATGGTTGAAAATTAAAAGGAATTGTCTTTTCTGTTTTCTCTTTTGTCTATAACCTCAAATTGTATTAGATTAAAGCTCAATAAAATTTTGTTGAAGATTTGATTGAATATATATTAGGAATTCTAAACTCTAACAGTTCTATGTTGTATAAATTATATTAATGAAGAACAGATTCTTGTATTACCCTATATGAAATCTGAACCAAATATTAAGGAAGTTATATTTCTAATATATAAAACTTTAAATTTTTTTAACAAAGTAAGAAGGAACTAATATATCTATTATATCATTATGTATCAAAAAATATGACAAAAAAAACAAATAAAAAAAAAAAAGTTTTATTATTTTTTAAAAAAATCAAAAAAATCAAAAGAATCAAAAAAATCATTGATTTTTTGATTTTTTTGATTTTTTTAAAAAAATCAAAAAAATCACCAACCCTGACGCCACCGCAGCAGAAGTGAAGCTTAGAAACTTTAATTATTATTTTTATTCTATTTTATATATATATATATATATATATATATATATATATATATATATATATATATATATATATATATATATTAGAGAGAGAGAGAGAGAGACAAACGTTTTGCTTAGGTTAGGAAAATTGAAAAGATTACGTAAGGTTTGGTAGGTTAGGTATGTTAGGTTAGGTTACTTTAGGTTACGTTAAGTTAGGTAGGTTAGGTTAAGGTAGGTAGGTTAGGTTAGGTTACGTAAAGTTAGGTAACCTAACTTAACGTAACCTCAACCTAACTTAACCTAACCTAACCTAACCTAACCTAAACCAAACCTTACGTAATCTTTTCAACCTTCCTAACCTAAGCAAACGTTTCTCTCTCTCTTAGAATATATATATATATATTATATAATATAATATATATATATATATATATATATATATATATATATATATATATAAATAGAATGAAAATAATAATTAAAGTTTCTAAGCTTCACTTCTGCTGCGGTGGCGTTAATACGTAAGTACCTAATTTTGATAACCACTATGATAAACTGTGGAATCTTTATTTATAATTTTCATAACTGCTAATGATGTTATAATTTCGAGGAATCGAACCCGGGTCCAAAAGATGGAAGTCCGTTGTGTTGACCACTACTCCATTGATGGTTCAAAATGAAATAATCCAGAACTTCTACTGACATATCTCACCTAGTGAAAAGTTCCTTCAATATTTCACCGACCACAACTTGGGCGTAGCGTCAACATGAACCAGGTTCTATCCTGAATATAAACCGCAGTGCAAATTTTATAATTTTGATAACCACTATGATAAACCGTGGAATCTTTATTTATAATTTTCATAACTGCTAATGATGTTATAATTTCGAGGAATCGAACCCGGGTCCAAAAGATGGAAGTCCGTTGTGTTGACCACTACTCCACTGATGGTTCAAAATGAAATAATCCAGAACTTCTACTGACATATCTCGCCTAGTGAAAAGTCCCTTCAATATTTCACCGACCACAACTTGGGCGTAGCGTCAACATGAACCAGGTTCTATCCTGAATATAAACCGCAGTGCAAATTTTATAATTTTGATAACCACTATGATAAACCTTTATTTATAATTTTCATAACTGCTAATGATGTTATAATTTCGAGGAATCGAACCCGGGTCCAAAAGATGGAAGTCCGTTGTGTTGACCACTACTCCACTGATGGTTCAAAATGAAATAATCCAGAACTTCTACTGACATATCTCGCCTAGTGAAAAGTCCCTTCAATATTTCACCGACCACAACTTGGGCGTAGTTCTGGATTATTTCATTTTGAACCATCAATGGAGTAGTGGTCAACACAACGGACTTCCATCTTTTGGACCCGGGTTCGATTCCTCGAAATTATAACATCATTAGCAGTTATGAAAATTATAAATAATGATTCCACGGTTTATCATAGTAGTTATCAAAATTATAAAATTTGCACTGGTTTATATTAGGATAGAACCTGGTTCATGTTGACGCTACTCCAAAGTTGTGGTCGGTGAATATTGAAGGGACTTTTCACAGGCGAGATATGTCAGTAGAAGTTCTGGATTATTTCATTTTGACCATCAATGGAGTAGTGGTCAACACAACGGACTTCCATCTTTTGGCCCGGGTTCGATTCCTCGAATTATAACATCATTAGCAGTTATATATATATATATATATATATATATATATATATATATATATATATATATATATATATATATATATATATATATATATTTTCCCAAGTGAGATTTCAGGAATTTTCATTTCTGCAGTCGAAACCACCATGCATGATGCAGGATATGGTGTAGTGTATAATAATAATAATAATAATATATGAAGAGAGAGAGAAATATAAGTCAAAGTTTTATAACCACCACTCATTGGTTGGGGGCAGAGCCCCTGTAAACAAACGTTCATGTGCCATGCATTTGCAACTTGTATTATAATATGCATATTGCAGTACAGCAATGAAATCGTAAATGCATGGCACATGATCATTTGTCTACGGGGGGCTCTTCCGTAAGAGGTGGTGATAAAATTTTCCCATATTTTCTCTCTCTCTCTCTCTCTCTCTCTCTCTCTCTATATATATATATATATATATATATATATATATATATATATATATATATATATATATATATATATATATATATATATATATTATATTATTCATTTAATATTTGAAAAATTTTTTTTTTGTAGTAAAAAAAAATTATAGGCAGCCTATTAACATGAAAGCACTGACAACCTTTATAGGACTACGTCATTCTGTCATTCTGCCAATTAAAAGATCTCGACGTCACATTGAAGAAAAATAATTTTCATTAGTTTGAAAGTTTTTTTTTTTTTAATTAAAATATTTATTTTTTTTATCTTATTAAAATGATTTGGCGTTCATCGATTAACCAAAAAAAAAAAACCTATTTCCTTTTCATTAGTTACGCTGAGAAAAAAAAAAAAACGGGCCCCCAGCACTAAAGTATTACCATTATTATCATTAAGTTTTCTAGTGTACTTAGTTTTGACTTATGATACCCTGAATGACCGAAGTTTGCTGTGTGATACAGGCCTGAGATGCTGCTGTGGCGTACAGGCCTACTGCTATATTACACCATATATATATATATATATATATATATATATATATATATATATATATATATATATATATATATATATATGTGTGGTGTGTGTGGCAGAAGGCCTAATCTAACAGCAACATTTTATCGGTAAAGGTGGAGATTGTTTCTGAGTTTCAATTGTTAAAAAATATCGGAGAATATCGTAAAAAAGAGAGTTGCCAGAGGTACTATTACTAGACATACACAATTATTATTACTTACTTTTCTAGCAGAACCTAATTCGACTTATCATAACCTGAACTACCAAAGTTGCCGTAAAAGAGGCCTAACCTACACAAGAAGTTGCCGTTAAAGAGGCCTACCTACACAAGAATCACATCCAACCCAATGTAAATAAAACGCAAACTAAAATTCTTTTAGGGATATAGTATCGATTAAAATAAAATATTGATATAAAAAATATTGAAACTCAGAAACAATCTCCACCTAAGCCCATTTTATCAATCAGTTAGGCCTGTATCACATGGCAAATTTCAGTCATTCAGGTTATAATAAGTTGAACTAAGTATGCTAGAAAACTTATAATAATAATAATTATAGGCATAAATGAAATGAAAGCTAAATAATAATACAAATATCAAAAATTTGAATTGATATATCGATATTTCCATATATTGATATTATATTTGATCTGGCATGATACCTTTTTCTCTATAAAAAGAGAGAAAATGGAATTAAACGGTGAACTAAAGTAAATGTTACTAAAAGGAACTAAAGTAAAAAGAATATAATTTAATTCATGGTTTAATTCTATTTTCTCTTTTACTTTAGTTCATCTTTCAATTCCATTTTCTCTTAAATATAGAAAGCAGAGGTATATACTGTGGTTGTTGAAGCTAAAAGATTATTTGAAACTAAAGAATAGGACAGTTGATTGCATTTTTGCAGATAATTAGTATTTTATTTTTTTTTGGGGGGGGTTTTCTTTTTATTATGTATTTATATTATTTTTCCATGAAAGAAAAGTTTCTGTAGAATGCATTTAAACATATTTTGACTTCATATTTTCAATCTAGTGAAAAATAGAGAGGTTTGTGCCAGATTGAATTATTACCAAAAAGAAAATGTAAGCAATAAAAATGATTTATATTAATAATGAAAACATGCATAGTTATTAGTAATAAGTAATAATGTTGATAACTGCTTTTTCTCAGTATTAATTTAAATTAATAAGTAATTTATTATTAATAACTCATTACTTATTAGGTGTCATTGATGAAAGGCTGATTAATCAGTAATCGGCCGATTAATCGGTAATCGGCTACTTGGCTTATCGGTGCTCCCCTATATATATATATATATATATATATATATATATATATATATATATATATATATATATATATATATATATATATATATATATATATATATATATATATATATGCACAAATTCTTGGGTTTTAAGTACAATTTTTTTTCTCTCCCCAGGCTACTGTAAATGCAAGGCCTCTTGTTAGTGTCCATCAAAATGGAACCATCACAGAATCTAGTATTTCCCTTCCTGCTATTTTTACAGCACCAATTAGACCTGATGTTGTTAATTTTATACATGATCAAATTGCTAAGAATACTAGGCAGCCATATGCTGTTAGCAAAGATGCTGGTAAGATTTCATTCTTAGTTATTTGTTTATCATAGTTTTTAATTTTCTGAAAGATTAAAAATTAAATTTTTTTAAAATTTTTTTTTATAAAGGTCACCAGACATCTGCTGAATCTTGGGGTACTGGCAGAGCTGTTGCCAGAATCCCACGTGTCCGTGGAGGTGGTACGCATCGATCAGGGCAGGGTGCCTTTGGTAACATGTGTAGGGGTGGAAGAATGTTTGCCCCTACTCGTGTATGGCGACGTTGGCACCGAAAAGCGAATGTGACCCAAAGAAGATATGCCATGGTTTCTGCCATTGCTGCATCAGGAAGCCCGGCACTTGTTATGTCCAAGGGTTAGTGTATTTATCACAGTTCGAATCAAATAAGGATCTTAAAACTATTTGATGTTAGAATCTTAATTACTATAATTGAAATATTAACTATAGGTATATATATATATATATATATATATATATATATATATATATATATATATATATATATATATATATATATATATATATATATGGACTGACTGGGGCCCCGGTTCCGGCAAAAAAAAATCAGGGAAAACCGGGGTTTGTCTGCTAGGGTTAAAATGGTAAATGAAAGTGCGGATGTGGATGTTTAATTTTCGAAAGTTTGGATGGGGATGTTAATTTTGATGATGCTCCGCGAATGCCATCACTATAATATATATATATATATATATATATATATATATATATATATATATATATATATATATATATATATATATATATATATATATATATATATATTTATATTTATATATTATATTATATATATATATATATATATATATATATATATATATATATATATATATATATATATATATATATATATATATATATATATATATATATATATATATATATATATATATATATATATATATATATGGAACTTGATCTTCAATTTCTTCAAATGTTCTTTCCATTAAATTATACCTAATTTTCTGTTGTCCTTTTTAAACTATGCAGAAGCTTCTTTATGCATTTCAAATGTACAAGGATAGATTATTAAACAATGAAATTAAGTATAAACATTGTAACCTGGTTAAATAATAGTTTATGTAGCAAATTTTTTAATTTAAAATTCTTTCCACATTATACATATATATTTTTTAAATAAAAAAATATTTGCTTTTATTCACATACTGTAGATCAGATTTATCCTAAGGAATTAAGAAGCCTATATATATACTCAGTAACAAAATTTCGCCTTTCCGACAAAGTTATCACTAATATATCTTTGTACATTTTCACTTTGAGAAAAAAATAGCTATTGTCTTCGACTTTTGAATTCCCAACTTCTTTTACAATAACTATAAGTTTCATCTCTGCAGCTAGAATAAATATTTAGAAATGATTTTCAATCTTTGTGTAATTGGACACAATCAACAAATATTTCTACTCTACATTCACACATGCATGTTGACAAGAAGGATGACAACAAAACCGTTATGTGACTTAAGTTGTAATAAAGACTTTGTAAAGGCTGTGGTGGTGGTGTCATTGATTAGATTTCAGTTATAATAAAACTGAAACTGTCCTAACTCACACCAAATTCAGACCAATTGATTTATAACTTGCAGTATTGTCGACAGAAGACAAAATTAAACCGAAAACTTAAATCCTAGAAATTTTATGCTTTCTTGTCTGAGAATATTTTTTAATGTTTTCTTTTTGGGCTCATCCCTCGGTGTACTTGATGCATCTTCCAAAACTCAAATGTGATTACTCAGTTTGCCCTATGTTATCAGCTTTTTAAAATGCATAACAAACTTTAGAATTCCTTGCTTGCTTTTCTCAAATTCTTTACTCTTAGCCTGTATATTATCAAAGTAGAAAGTTAATTAAGAACTTAATTATATTATGGTTTACTTGGATGTCGAATCTCTTTCACCAATGTCCCTCTTGACGAGAATATATATATATATATAATATATATATATATATATATATATATATATATATATATATATATATATATATATATATATATATATATATATATATATATATATATATATATATATATAAAAATAAAAATTTCTTTACAGGTCATATCATACAAGAGACACCAGAAGTTCCTCTTGTTGTCGGGGACAAAGTTGAAGAAGCTAAGACAACAAAGGAAGCCATGATGTTCCTTAGAAAATGTCGTGCTTGGTCTGATGTTTTGAAGGTATACTGAAATTTGTAATTTATAAATATCCAATTTTAAAAATATTGGTCTAGATTTGTTTTTCAGTTCTTCAATATTGAATAAGCTTTTTAATCTGAATCTTTGTCATTACTACAGGTTTATAAGAGTAAGCGATTCAGGGCTGGTGTAGGGAAAATGAGAAATAGGCGCCGCATTCAGAGAACTGGACCTCTTATTGTTTACAATAAGGATCAAGGATTGGTCAAAGCATTTAGAGGTATTCCTGGTGCTGACACCATTCAAGTAAAAAAACTTAATCTTCTGAAGCTTGCTCCAGGTGGACATGTTGGAAGGTTTGTTATTTGGACTGAATCTGCCTTCCGGAAATTGGATAAACTGTATGGAACATGGCGCAAACCTTCCAAACTAAAAGCAAATTATAATTTACCAACACCAAAGATGACGAATACTGATCTTATGCGTATTATTCAATCGGATGAGATCCAAAATGTTATCAAAAGATCTAAGTATGTATTTTCAAGTTGGATTAGTATTGTTTTTCTCTGCATAGTAAATAATATATTTATATAGTATTTTGAATTGAGTATATATATATATATATATATATATATATATATATATATATATATATATATATATATATATATATATATATATATATATATATATATATATATATATATATATATATATATATATATATATAATATTTAGTTAAAACTACCACTAACAAAATTGAGGAGGATCTCCGGATAAAATTAACTTGATTTACTTAATATTCTTGTTTTTTAGTGTCTTACTTTTTAATGTTTTAATTTATTTTTTTTTTTTTTTTTTTTTTTTTTTTTTTTTTTTTTGTAAATTTCCTAAGAAAATATTATGTTGATAGTATAGAGGTAGCTTTTATTTATATATATAGCTATATATATATATATATATATATATATATATATATATATATATATATATATATATATATATAAATAATTTTCTTTTCAAACAGTCGCAAGGTTCTGAGGAGAAATCCAAAATTAAATCCTCTAACAAATAAAAAGTATATGGGTAAACTCAACCCATATGCCAATGTTGAGAGGAAACTTTCTCAACATTATCAAAAAATAAAAATTGAGCGTAAAGAAATTTCGAGAAAGAAAAAGACAGGGGTAAGTATTTTTTATTTTAATTGTAATTTAAAAGTTATTGATGTATAAATGTGGTGGTTGTCATTTCCTGATTTTAAATCGAGTCTATCTGGCTTGGAAATTTAATTGTTTTAAAGAATTATTTCTCGGAGTAGATAAATATGAAGTTTTTTCTGTCAATACATGAATAAATTTACATATAAGCCAAGTACATTTTTAAAAGTTATCCATTTTGAATTAAACATTTAAAATAGTTTTTTCCCCCTATTAGCTTTTCTATCTATAAGATATTGATTGATATATTTACTAAGTTCATTTTCATATTTAACTTTCTGCTTTAAAATTATAAATAACATAATTAATCTTAGCTTGCCTAAATTACCAAATATTCATATGGAAATGCAATACTGGTACTTGGTATTATTTGACTTGCAATGATAAAATGATTTTTCATGACTTGGACCTTAGATTAATTATTTTTAAATTATTAAAAGTTTCATTGCTTAAAACTTAAATACATTACATGATAAAGAAACATGAAGAATCATTATTTGGCAATTACATTTTGTTTAAAGTTAAATTTGCTGAATTTTTTTTTTTTAATTTTGAAATTGGACTGTCCTCTGAAGTATTATTTGCCATTTAATCCCCGGCAGGCAAACCCCGGTTTTAACTGATATTATCCGGGACCGGGCCTCGATGTATATATATATATATATATATATATATATATATATATATATATATAATATATATATATATATATAATAATTTTTTTTTACCCTAACTAATTTATAATTGTATTACTAATTTTCTATGACAAAAGTTGTGAATGCTAATGAATGTGAAAAACTTGTATTTGCTAACTTATTTTTATAAATTTGCTTTGCATTGCTTTTTTGTCAGTAAATTAATTCTATAAAATAAATTTTTTCTTATTTTTTATCACTCATTTCAATATTAATAACTGTGTAAAATGTTTAGCGAGGTTATGACGAATAACCAAATATCTTTTAAATACTTAATTTGCATTTTTCTCTATATTTACAATTTTTGTTGTATATAATAGTAAATTATAAATTTAAAATTTGGTATGCCTAGTTTTTTGTTTTTGTTTTTGTTTAAGTAAAATTATATCTTTTCAAACAGGAACTTCCAGCCAGAATTTCAAAAGAGGAGAAGGCAAGAACAGCTATACCTCCCAAAATGAAAGAGCCGCGTGAAAAGGTAGAACCAAAGAAAATTAAATTCATTGGAAAGAAAATGAAACGTACTAAAAAAACAAAATCTGGTGATGCTGCTGCTAAGAATGGAAAGCTACATAAAGCTCTTCTTAAACCCGGAAAACCTAAACCAGGAGCTTCAAAAGGTGTCAAAACTGGAAAAACGAAACCATTACCTTCAAAGGATAGCAAAACTGGAAAGGCTAAACCATTGCCTTCAAAGGATGGCAAAACTAAACCATTGCCTACAAAGGATGGTAAAACTGGAGGAACTAAACCTGTGCCTTCAAAGGCAAAACAAGTTGGGAAGCCTAAAATTGAAACTTCCAAACCTGCAACTCCCAAACCAAGTCAGCCTAAATCTACCCCCAAGCAAGATAAGCCAAAACAGGCTGCCATAAAGAAGTAATTTAATAAATATTAATTTCATTTTTTTTTTTATTAACCAGTTAATTTTAAGAAATACAAAAATTATTATCTAGGACTGAACAACGGATGTTTTTTTTTCTTTGTAACTCGTATAGTATCTGATTTTAACCTTTTTTTTTTGTGTGTGTGTGTGTTAAACCCTACGAAATTTAAGCAGTAAAATTTTTTTATTAACTATATTTCAAAGTAAATTCATATTCTCAAGTTCGTCTATTTAAATAAAAAGATTTTGCTTTTCAATGCTGTCTGCTTTAAAAGGTGTTAATTTCTAAAAGCAAACCGTAGTTTAAAATTACGTAGAATTTAAAGAGGTTTTTCCATATGAAGTTTTGAATTAGTTGTAAAATAAACAAACTCAAATCATTCTTTTGCCTAAGAATTCGTCGCATTCAATCATTCTTTGAAGGTTTTATTATAAATAAAGTGATGGGCGAATCCGGATTAGAATGTTTTTTCGCGGATTCGGATTATAAAAGTGCAAATTTTGTTGGATTCGGATTCGGGAAATCCAAAAAATTGGATTCAGATTAGAGAAATTCAAGACTCGAATGGATTTGGATTCTAATCCTTTCATTTATGGTAAAATCAAAATTTGAGTAACCTTTTTTCTTCTAATAAAAATTTCTGGCCTCTTGTCAAAAACATCTCTAATAACCAGTAAATCTGTCTTTCCTCTCTTATCCGATCTGACTACTGTAGCTAACCCTCATTTTTTACATTTTGAAAAGGCTGATCTTTTCAACTAACTCCACCCCACTCTAGACGATATCCTCATCTTACTACTGTGTTCTATGTTTCTGCCTGTAATCACATATGATCGAGTGAAGGACCTACGGATTTCATTCCTCGTTTTGAGTGAGTGCGTCTGAGCTTGAGGCTGCCCTTGTTCTACTCTACTCTCTCTGCCTTAATACTAATAATAATACTCCCTTGACTCTCAGTATACAAAGAAAGATAGCCGTTCTAATCATTCTAATATCGTCCAATAGTTCTCGCCTGTATGCTGTCTAAAATCTTTGAAACTTTTCGACTCATTCCCTTCTCTCAGATCATCAGTATGGCTTTGGACGCTCGGTCTACTGGTGACATACTCTACTATTTCACTATTTTATGATCTGCCTTTAGGGATGGCGTTCGAGATATCCAAAGCTTTTGACAGTTTATAGCAGGTGTCACTACTATCTTTCTAAGCTCCCTTCCTATGATGTTTTTCATTCTGTCTACTTACTCGTGTTTAGTCTTCTCTGATTGTTCAATGTCAGCATTTGTTGAAGTGACCCCTTCCTTTTTTTGTTCTTGTTAATTGCGGTGTTTCACAAGGTTCTGTTCTAACTTAAGTGTAGAAAAGTTTTAGGTCGATTGTCCAGAACTTTAGAAAAAATAAGCCCAAATTACCATAACACAATCAAGACTATGTTGCAGTTTCAGAAAACTTGAATATACATTTTTTCCTCCAGTATGTATTTTCCAGAGAACGGCAGTGACTTCTGAGAGGAGATTGGTGAAAAGGTTATTGGGTTAAATCATAAAGACGAAGAGGTGGTACCAGAACATTTCAATTTGAAAATAATGGCGAATTACATTTGAAGTACGAATATGTCGTGGAGAAGTTCAAAAGTAATAACAATTAACACTCTTAAAACTAGGAATGTCCATTTGAATAATAAATATTTTGACACACAAATTTTCAATTCCCTTTACATCAAACTAGACAAATACAGAAAAAAATATCAAAATATATCAAAAAAAAAATCTTGATGTGTTACAAGAAAATAAGGTAAAAAGTTTTTGAAATCTATAAAAAAAATTATCACATTTCATTTAAATTTTTTAAGTACGACAAAATCAAACGTATTTTCCTTATTTAATTCAATATAGTAAGAAATTGATATGAAAACCTATAAAGAAATAAATATATAAGTATTAATGAAACAATGAAATAAATAAATAAATACTTTAAAAAAATTTATTTATATAATAATTTACTGAACATGTTTATAAAATACAGTTTTTATACATAAAATCACAATTTATGGGGACTGCCTGAGAGAATTTGGGAAGGGGGTAGAATATATATATATATATATATATATATATATATATATATATATATATATATATATATATATATATATATATATATATATATATATATATATATATATATATATATATATATATATATATATATATATATATATATATATATATATATATTTCAAATTATAATTTCAATAGGGAGGTTTTAACTGCCTTAACATGTTTACGCCCCTTCAGGGCCCCCACCCACCCCCCTCAATAATCTGGTAACAACCGTGTCCTCATCTCCTGGCACAATGCAACCAAAGGCTAGTTAGGCAAATAAACTTAAGATTTATTTATATCTTGAAGCTTTATTGTGAGGAAGTAAATGACTATCATCACTGGTGTATAAAAGTCTCTTAGGAATATTCTTTAGAGCTTTCTTCCAATCTCCTGAAATATATATATATATATATATATATATATATATATATATATATATATATATATATATATATATATATATATATATATATATATATATATATATATATATATATATATATATATATATATATATTATATTATATATATTTTGATAGAACAATTAAGATTTTTTTGATATAATGACAATGAAATTGTAAAAAGTATATTTTTAAAAATTTCCATTATTTTAAAATAAATTTAAAATTTTCTATCATGGAAGAATTGAAGAATTAAATTGTCTTTTCTTTATTCTTTACACAAATGTGTATAGCAGTTATGCCTGTTATAAATTATGAAGTAGGATGCTACTTCCAAATTCAAATAAACAAAGAAACAAGAAAATAACATCATACTAGTTTCAACGTTTCCCAATGAAAGTTACCAGATTTAAATCAATTGACCAATCATATTGCATGCATGCAATTACGTCGTCATTCAAACTCTCATAGTACCGTTATCCAGATTTTTACAGCATTGCATTTCATTACTTATATATACTTTGTGCATACTTTTGATTATCGTTTTTATCTAAATAATATTTTTAAGGATAAGTAATGTTATACCAAAAACAAACTGATAAAACTCTCTAATTACTGTAAAGAAATGACTTAAAATATTTTGATTCAACTCAAAATATACAAAATATAATAATTTAACAATGACTACAGTTAAATATTCTAAATAAATAAATAAATAAAAAAAGCTTATTTAAAAAATATAAATAAATAAATGCACTACCATTTTCCTGGAGATCGAGTAAAATTTTGACCATAATGTTAATTGCAAGTTCTTTTTTTCCTCTGGAAATATGATATCTGTAACAAAAAAAACAATATATATATATATATAATAAATATAATATATATATATATATATATATATATATATATATATATATATATAATATATATATATATATATATATATATATATATATATATATATATATATATATATATATATATATATATATATATATATATATAAAGGAATTTTAAATTGAAAGTAATATTAATTATTAAAAAAAGCTTTGGTTTAAAATATCCTGTACAAAGTTTTCAATAATATATATATATATATATATATATATATATATATATATATATATATATATATATATATATATAATATATATATATATATATATATATATATATATATATATATATATATATATATATATATATATATAATATATATATATATATATATATATATATATATATATATATATATATATATATATATATATATATATATATATATATATATATATATATATATATATATATATATATAATTTGCTAAATTAATATTTTAACATATATTCTTGTAGGCTATATTCTATAAGCTGTCTACCCTAGTTCTGCATCCACAGAATGGGTTCTCTACATTGGGTAAAGAGTTTGAAATAAAGTTGGAGTAAACAAGGTTGGTAAGTTTAAAATAAAATTTTAAATCAGTAAAAAAAAAAAAAAAAAGTCTGAATGAGAGATTTGACTTTAAAATTTAGTTTACAGAAAAAAAAAAGGGTAATTATTTTTTGCTTCTCCAACATTTCAAATTTAATAACATGTTTACTAGAGTGTGGTCAAGTTCTCCAGTAGTATCAACTGCATATCCATGATTTTATATAACATATTGTCACTCAAAAAGGATTAAGATTATATATATATAACTTACCTATCTATTGGCAATTTCACCATTTTTATATTTTCTTTTTTGGCTTTTGCCATTGTTACTGGATTTGAATTGCGAAGGTCAACCAGGCCTCCAATTATATAAATGGCTTCATGATCAAATTCCATCATCTCATCTTTAGCATTTGGAGTTAGATAAACTAATTTTTCTTTTGGAAAGATGTCTAAATAGCTTTTGGAGGTAATATTCATTGGAAAAGATGGATTTAAAATGTTTGGCATTTGCTTTTGAATTGACTGAAATTTTTGGGACTCAAAATCAACATTACATAATGTCAAATTAAATGGATCCGAGCTTAATCTATTACATGAAAAAGAATTGGAAAGCTGTTCTGATAAAGAACTAATCTCTCTTCTTTCCATATGATCAAAGAAATCCATGTCTATAACTAATGGCTGGTTAAAAATCATAGCATTAACAAGTTTGTAATTTAAAAGAGTTTTGAAGTGAACATTATTACTTTTGGCAAACATTGTATTCTTCCATAAACCATATTCAATATGTCCTTTTGGTCTGTTAACTCTTTCTTCCAACTTTTGTCTTTTTAACTCTTTCACATTTTCCTTACGAGTTTTATCTTTCAATTTTTTACACTCCTTTACATAGAAAAAATTGAGAAGTTTTCTTCTACTATTTGTGCTTGACAGTGATAATAGTTGTAAAAACTGCTCGTCCGATATTTCATTAGGGAGTCTTTCTCCTTCATACTTTAACATTTCAATCCATTTTTGAAGTATAATTTTTTCTTCGTTATCAATTTCATTCTCTGAATATTTAGGTGACTCGAGTTTATGAGAACCTTCATAACTGGAACAAAAATTAGATTTACTAAAACTAATTTTATTTTCTTCGAATAGAAAATCCGAATTTTTGGTATACTTGGATTTAAACAATTCCTTCTTAATAATACTTAGGGGTAACAAATCGAATATAATGAGTGCCATAAATTAAACCTTTTGAAAACATTGTGAAGTAAATATCTTTAACTATTTAATTGAGAGTAGTTGTTTAGAACAATTTCATATTACCTGTTATATATATATATATATATATATATATATATATATATATATATATTATATTATATATATATATATATATATATATTATATATATATAGTATATATATGGTAAAGGTGTGATTGTTTCTGTTTTCAATTTTTAGAAAAAATCATTTCAAAAATTTCATTTCAAAACATTGAATGCCAATTCAAATTTTTTGATATTTGATTATATTATTAGCTTTCATTTCATATATCCTATTATTTTAAAATTTTAATTATTTTAGTTTTCTAGCGTACTTAGTTTGACTTTCATAACCTAACTACCGAAGTTCCGTAAAAGAGGCCTAAACTATACAAGACGTTGCCGCGTGATACAGGCCATGGACCTTACACCAGGCATACACAAATTATATTACTACTTTTCTAGCGTACTTAGTTTTTATAACTGAATACGAATTGCCAAAAAGAGCCTAACCTATAAAGATGTGGACGCAGACGAGCTACTGCCGTATTAAGCAAAATTCTTAATATTATATATATATATAATATATTATATATATATATATATATATATAATATATATATATATATATATATATTATATTATAGTAAAGGTATTGAATGTTTCTGAGTTTCAATGTTTTGAGAATATCGATATTCAAAAATATTGATATATCAAAACATTGATATGCCTATTCAATATTATTTAATATATTATAGTTTCTAGAGTACTAGTTCGACTTATAACCTGACTACCGAAGTTGCCTTAAAATATAGGCTAACCTATACAAAACGTTGCAATGAGTAGATTAAATCGAAATTTCAAAATATCGAACTCAGCAAATTTTATATATAATATATATATATATATAATATATATATTATAATATATAATTAAATATATATATATTTTAAGATTAGAGCTACCTATCACAATCTCAGTGAAACGTAAACTAAAATTTCTGTAAAAAGGATATATAAAATAAAATATTGATATAAAAAATATGGAAACAGAAACAACTAACCTAAGCCTATATATTATATATATTATATATATATATATATATATAATATATATATATATATATTATATATATATATATATATTATATATATATATATATAAATATAAATTGACAAAATATATTTTCTAAAGAAAAAAAACACAAGGAAATAAGACAGTTAGAAGCCACAAGGGCCCATTAAGACTGTCCCAGTCAAAAAAATATTACAAAAATTGCTATTCACTATGAATGTCTATCACATGTTACATGTCCAACTTTCCCCATGAAAGCAATCAAGCCAATCATACAATTTTCCATACAAACAATCTAGACAACCCTACTATTTCCCATGTAGTTTATTAAACCAAACCATAAATAAATGGGTCATCAAAACTAACATGCAGAATCTCTGATATCACAAAATACTCACTATGTTGCCTTAAAAGCAGTCAGTCATACAATACCTTGATTATCCATATATATTGATCCAACCTTTTTAAAAAGTTGAAAGAGTTACTTTCATTAATACTTTGTGATAAACCATTCCAGAAATTTACTTTGTTACTGAAAAAATACTTTCTCATATCTAGATGTCATACACACGGCATACCTTCTTTATTTTTTGGTATGAACACTAGCTGCGTTCAGAAACCGAGCAAAAGCGAGCGGATCGCTGGCTTTCTGGCTGATTTCCGTTTTTTCTTAACCATCTGTGAGTGTGACGTCATAGTTCGGTGCTGAGGACACATAAAAATTTCAAAAAATAGAGCCATCTTTCCGCTCGTTCAAGGACTATGGGGTACAAGCGCTCGTTCTTGCTTAAATGGCTTTTATGGCGTTTATGTAAACAATAGAACTGGCTTACGCCATATTCCATGTAGAAATAATTAGCTTTTAATTCTGTTTTCCTGCCCGTTTATAATTTTTTTATGTGTAATATGTATTAAATAGGCTAAATAAATGTGTAATTAATGTATTGTCAAAGTAATTATGAACCGAAAATCCATTGAAAGGCGAAAAAACCATTTTGAAATTGCCCTAGGTTTAGGCCCTAGGGAACATTTGAAGAGAAGTGACTTGATTTTGTTAAATTCTGGTTTAAATTCCCCATAATTAAAACGTTTAAATACCCTTTTTGTGTAAAGGATTATTAGAAAACCCAAGAACAACCATGTTAAGTGAAATATGTCAGATTAACTAAATCTGTTGAAATGGCATGAGCAAACTGTAGCATTTTGGGCAAAGGGCCTATTATTTGAATTTTCAGTAGATTTTGAATATTAGCACATTTACCATACCCATATTAACCTGTATAGCATATCCTTTATTATGTAAATTTATAGTACTTTTATATTTAAGATTTACCTTTTAATCAAGTACAGAAGAGTACATAGAAATTTTAATATGGTTTAGCCCAAGAACACACACACACACACACTATATATATATATATATATATATATATATATATATATATATATATATATATATATATATATATATATATATATATATATATATATATATATATATATATATATACCGTATATTTCATTGTAAATTTTCTAAGAAATTAATCTTGTTGAAGTAAGAGGTAGCTTTTTTTATTTTTTAGCTATATATATATATATATATATATATTATATATATATATATATATATATATATATATATATATATATATATATATATATATATATATATATAACTGCAAATATCAAAACCATGGAAATTAAAAATTTCCTATAATTATGTTACCAAAAACTAAATTTGCTATAATGAGTAACATTCTAATAATTATAAACATTATAAAAAGTACTACAGAATAGCCATTTATAAATAACATTGAATGGTTAGTTTTAACCTGTGCAAGTGGTTAGTTTTACCCCAGTTGATTTTTTCCATCATCAATTTTAAATTTTTTTTTAAAAAATATTAATTTTCATATTTCTGTATACTTTTTTTATATATAAAATATTCAAGAAGGTTCATATTTCTCAAAAAGATTATTCACACAGTATATCAACTAATCCTGATTTTTCACATCTTTCGAAAGTTGAGGTTTTTGAAATTTTGATTAGTTTTACTTCTTTTACGTTCATATATATATTATATATATATATATATATATATATATATATATATATATATATATATATATATATATATATAAATATATATATATATATATATATATATATATATTAAAGATATATATTTGTTTTTATTTTCTATTTCAGTTTTGTGTGATTTTTCCTTACAGGTATGAAAAAAAAGTAAAGTAAAATTAAAAGCATAATTAAGCTTCTTGGGAGTTTGACTGTATTATATGTGTTGTAACCTCTTCTTAACTTAAATTGCATATGTTAGGGACTGGAAAATTAGTTGTAGTGTTAAAAAAATGAAATGAGGATGTGAAATGAGTTGATATTAATATAATTATGATGTATAATTATAATATATGTTCTGAAGGTAGGAATAATGGCTGTCTTTGATAAGCTCATGTGATCTCTAACTTTACTATATATATATATATATATATATATATATATATATATATATATATATATATATATATATATATATATATATATATATATATATATATATATATATATATATATATATGTGTGTGGTGTGTGTGTGTGTAACCCTTTAAAAACATGCTTCTGAAAACATAAATATGATATAAAATTCTTATTTCCCAAGTATATTTTAAATTTATTTTCTATGCTTTACTTTTAATACATTTAATATTTACATTCCAAGTTAATTTTTGGTCAAAGTACAGGACATTTTTTGTGAAGCTCTGTTTTTCATTTTCTTCCAATTCATGGATACTTTAAAGGCAATTATTTAGAGTACATTTTGTAATGAGAGTACAATAGTTTTATTTATTGCCACACTTTTTTTTTTTTTTATCATTCTGCAAATGAATATAAAGCTTTCTGAATTATCTCAAAATCCACCTGAAGATTTGAATTTAAGAGCAGAGGTGCCTAGAGAATTGTATAATATATTTGTATCAATAAAGAAGCATTTAGTTAATCTATTTTATTTACAGCTACTAATTAATCAA
>SEYY01011691.1:182500-201663 GCA_009176605.1 Armadillidium nasatum | reverse complement strand
ATATAAGAAAATTAAGATTTTTTTTCTTGATTTTTCAATATTTTCTTTTTATTTCTGTTTCTTTTGACTGCACCTCTTCTACCAGTGAATGTTCATTTTGGTTTTTAGATACTCTCAAAGATTTGGTTGAAAATTTTTTACTTTCGGCACCCTAAGGTCCTCTTCTAATTTCCTGACTGCAGATGTTATATTTAGCCATTTCGAGCCTAGCCTGAAACATTGTAAAGTACTCCCATATATTATTGTTGAAGCTGATCTTTTAGCCATTGTGACTGAAAGTATAGACAAAATAATAGTTTTGAAATAATGTAGTTAAATGATACAAGTTTGATACACAGCAATAAAATGTCAATATGTATAAATACAGGTTAATTGATAATTTTATATCTTATATTTTTTCAAACTTTAACTTAGGGTCTTACTTAAGAAAAACCTGTTGAATCACTATTATGAATAAAAAAAAAAATTAAATATTTTTTTTAGTGAATGTTGGTTATTCTACTCCTTGTTTATTATTAAATAGATCAAAATTATATTTAATGTCCTTAACCTAAAATTTCAGTGCTTTTAAGCTCTTTTCAAAGTTTAGGCAACCCCAGTCCGAGCCCTGGCGCCAGCCAAATTTGGGAGACCCTGTCCCTGGCAAAATTCCAGCCCCAGTCAGCCCTATATAAGACAATACCATAAATGGCAATAATATTAGGTATATGTGGAAGAATAACCACCAAATAAATCTTAACTTTTTAATTTTTTTTTTTTTTTTTTACTTTTATTATACTGAGAACATATATTTTTATATTTTTATTATTTTATTAGCAATTTTGTATTCACAGAAAATAGTTTTTCTCTGTTTCTGCCAGAATCCAATATTCAATGGATCAAATAGTAATCTATTTATAGAAGATAAAATGGTTTGCAAAGTGTTTGGTTTTAGATTTAATATATTAGGAGCAATCCAGGACAAATCATGCAAAGCATTACACCACTAGGTCTTAGATTTTGCTTAAACTTTGTTTATCTACTGTCTTTTACCTAAAAACAAAGAAAATGAGGTTAAAAAATTTTTTAAATTTTTTTTGGGGATTTTATAGCCCCCCAAAATTTGGAGTTTTCAAAATTTTGGTTTTTTTCAAGAGGTCATAACTTTGGTTCTAGAAGTGATAGAGTTGTGAAACAAATGCATTCTATGCCAAATGGCCTGATAAACAAGAGTTACTCTAAGCATTTTTTACCTAAAACTTATTTTATTAAAAGTTGTAGAACATTTAACATTTGGGGGCTGCTTCCCCCTCTTATGGCCAATCGATACAAATTTTTTTATTGGTGTTAAAAATGTTTCTATATCATTTGTTCATAAAAGTAAAAAATGAAACACTTGTGAAGTAAAGTATTTAATGCATATGTCTTACTTTGAATAATGGGAGGTGCACACAATTTTTCCTTATAACATTAGTCAAATACTTTATTAATGTTTAATTAATCCCTAATGTATAGCTTTCTTAACAATTAGCATTAATTTCCTTTATGTATAATATTAAATTACATGAGTTTTAGTAAGTAAAAATACATTTAGCTGTTTTTAATCTTCAATTTCATTAAACAATTAACATTTTTTACATCCTTTTTCTCAAATGAGTATGCTATATTAATCCCTGGAATAATGGTTGAACTTGACATCATACACAATATTTCATCTTCTGGTATCCAACATTCATCCTTTTTTTCGGGAAAGATGTATTTGTAGGGCTGTTTAGCAGATTGCTCTAAGAAATTAATTTTGTAATCTCTAAATTCATGTGATACCTCTTCAATAATCCCCATCAAAAGAGCCTTATCATATATGCAAGCAACATATTGTCCTGGAGTATTAGCAATTTCAGTTCCACTATTTTCTGTGTCACTTAAATCAGATTCAACTTTACTCATTTTAAAACAATATTGGTGATTTATCATTAGATGTCTGGTAAGCAAATAATTCATTTTTTCCACTAGGGATAAATCTATGAAAACCTGTAGAACCTTTAATTGGAAGAGCCTTCTGGAATCTACTTGACAAGATATTTTTATTCACTTCTATTTCAATCTTTGAAACAAAAATGCATTCAATGTTCTTAAAATTAGATTTACAAAAGTTGTAAAAGGATTCTGGAGTCAAAATGTGGTCTGACACTGTTTTTTGCAAGCTTCTTTTTGCAACCGCTCTTTTTATTGTGCCCCCTATTCCATCACACACACTTTTCCCATGACTTGTTGCAAAAAATTCCACTCCCCTTTTACTTCAAAATCATCCTCATGATAACATAAGTTAATAAAATTGAACCGGTTTTTATATTGTGCCTTACAACCATCTAAAAAGTAATTAACTTTTTTTATTGTTGAAAACTTTTGAGTTATTATTTTCATAAAATGTTTTTGAAAAGTATAGACTGTCCAATGAAATTGGGCAGCATCCTGAACCATAAATGAATAATTTTAAGCAAAATCACCTATTACAATAGCCGGGTCATGTTAAAAAAATCTTACGTACTTCTTGAAAAATGATAAAACAGTAACTTTTGTTTATTTGATCAATCTTACTGTCAGCATTTAAGTAATAAATAACAATAGGATGCAATGTAACCTGTTCATTTGTCCAATGAAATTGGGCAGCATCCTGAACCATAAATGAATAATTTTCAGCAAAATCACCTATTACAATAGTCCTTATCTGGAGGTATACTTTCTTTCAAACTATTCAGATATGCACTTTGAGTTTTAGCTATGTAATGATGTCGAGTTAGACTAACAATATTGTTTGACAAGCAGGAAATGAAATCGTGAACAGGCTTCACAAATTTTTCTATAGTTGTTCTGTCAGTGCTTACCCATTGACAGTATTCTACATTGTCACGTTCAGATAATACATCTAGAGAATTTAAATAATTTGAAACAGATGCTATACCTGGACATTCTTTACAACGATGCAACATAGTTTTGATTATTTGTGTTACAAGCTCAGAAAACACTGTATTTGCAGTTGCCGCTTCATCCTGAAATTCTTGGTTCTCTTCTGCTACGCCTGTTGATTCTGTATGTGAAGAATCTATTTCATTCCCCTCTCACGGTAATTGACATTGTTCCTGAAGCTTTTTCAAGCAGCTGGTGCAAACAAATGCATTTGAAGCAATTGCAAGTTCTCTGTCAATTTTGTCAACAATGCATTGTGGAATGGGTCACAAACTTTCTAATATAATTTTTTTATGCTTATAATAAGGGTTGCAACACGATTTTTTATAATTACCAGACATATTTACATTTAAATAATTACTGATCTGTAAGTAGAAACAAATTAAAGTAATTATTAAATGAATATAAATATTAAAGTATTATTTTAAATTTATTAAAAGTATTTAAACATACTGATTTCTATGCACCTCCAATTATTTAAAGTAAGATATATGCATTAAATTCTTTACTTCACAAGTGTTTCATTATTTACTTTTATGAACAAATGATATAGAAACATTTTTAACACCAATAAAATTTTTTGTATCGATTGGCCATAAGGGGGGGAAGCAGCCCCCAAATGTTAAATGTTCTATAACTTTTAATAAAATAAGTTTTAGGTAAAAAATGCTTAGAGTAACTCTTGTTTATCAGGCAATTTGGCATAGAATGCATTTTGTTTCACAACTCTATCACTTCTAGAACCAAAGTTATGACCTCTTGAAAAAAACCAAAATTTTGAAAACTCCAAATTTTGGGGGGCTATAAAATCCCCCAAAAAATTTAAAAAATTTTTAACCTCATTTTCTTTGTTTTTAGGTAAAAGACAGTAGATAAACAAAGTTTAAGCAAAATCTAAGACCTAGTGGTGTAAATTTTCTCTTTTTTTGCATGATCTGTCGTGGAATGCAACATTATTATAAATGGTATCATTTTTTGTACTCCAAATCATCCCAAGAAGTTTTGTTATGTGATCACCTACAGATTCATTCATATTATTAGGGTTATTTTTAAAAATTTTGCAATACAGTGTCAAAATTGTTGGGTATACAAAAAATTATTTAAAAAAAAAAAAAATGTGTATCTCACCCAACTATTCAATCTGAAAATTTCATGTAATCCTGATTTTTTGCAACTCCCAAAAATTGAAATTTTCGCAATTTTGGTTAGTTTTAAGCTACAGCATATATATATATATATATAATATATATATATATATATATATATATATATATATATATATATATATTATGGCTTCCACCTGTCTTTATTTAACCTGATTCTAAGTATTGTTTGGGGATTTAGTATTATTAATATCATTAATTAATATTCCCCTTTTTGAAGCTCAGTAATTAAGATTGGTCTGTATTGGCAGTAGAGGCCTAATTAAGGTTTTTTTAATATTTAGGTTAGATTGTTGCTTAGAGCTCTTGATTAAGTTACTGTAAAAGTATAGTATAATTTCAGGCCTTTGATAGCAATTTTGGGACAAGTGTACTCCTGTGAGCAGATGAAAAAGAATTCTGAGTAAACAGGCTTAGCAACTGGGTATGTTAGGAAGAAGGTAGCTAGTGTGACTTAGTTGAGACTGGTAGGCACAAGTAGACCTACTTAGGCTAGGGGGAGGGCTATAGAGGCAAGGACTGCAGATAGATTTGTAGAGAATAGGAGCTAGGATCATGAGGGAACTACTGTGACCTGCAGGTTTAGCTGTCTTTCAATCTGAAGTGGCCGATGTCGGGTTTTGAGGCATTACTAACTCTTACCAGGATGCGAGTATGTTATCCACATGACAGAATAGATAGGGAGAAGATACGAATGTGAATGCTGATGTTGGAACTCAGAGGAACTAGCAAGCTATAGAATTTGAAAGACTTAAAGAAATGCATGGTGTCAGGTATATTACTAAGTTGGGAGCAGGGCTAGAATGGGAAAGTAGGGCTTTTTGTTGAATGAAAGGGTTAGGAATTTATGTTTTTTATTGGATTTGGTCACTGGAAGAGTTTCAGGACAGATTGTTTGCAAGAGATGGAGTTACTTAGTCGAGCGGGTGTGCAGCTTCTAGGTTACAGGCTGGAGAGATGTCTGCCGGGAAACTAGGTAAGGATAGGGGTGAAGGGCATATTATTCGCTCTGCTAGTTGTGGCGTTGGGGATTGTAATATTGATGGTGGTATGATAAAATAAGGTGCTTTACAATAAGGCCGTTAATAAAAATGGAGACATTACTAGAAATCAGATGGAAAGGATACATATAAGGACATGTTTAGTATGAAATGTTTTTACACAAATGCTCAGAGCTTAGAAACAAAAAAGATGAGTGACTAGTTACATTATAAAGGAGAATCTTGACATTTTTGCATTACTGAAGCATGGGTAAATGAGGCACTTTACGGAGATTCCCTACAGGAATATGAAATAGAAGGATACTCATTTTACCTATACCAACGTAGAGGAAGAAATGGTGGAGGTGTAGCACTCTATGTTAAAAGCAATATTGAATCGGTTTAATTGGCTGACATTAAAACAAATCAGGATGTGGAATCTCTGTGGGTAGATATTCTTATGAATAAATCATACAGGATAGGAGCATTTTATAGAGCTCCTGATCAGAGTCAAGTATTAGATGAAGATATGGTGAAGAAATCAAAGTAGCGTGTGAAAATAATGCAAAAGGATAGTCATTATGGGTGATTTTAATTTTCCAGACATTGAGTGGAATACTTTGAGTAGCATGGTTAATAGAAGTTCAGTATTTGTAAATTGTATTCTATACAACTTTTTGAGTCAGATGGTTCAAGAACCGACAAGGCATGCAGCATTGTTAGATTTAATATTAACAAATGATGAGAATATGGTGAATGATATCGAAGTTGGGGAGACTTTAGGAGCTAGTGATCATATATTATTAGATTTAACTGGAATTTGAGGTCTGGGCCCAAATTGCAAGTCAATAGGGAAAAGATATTAGATTTCAGAAACGGAGATTTTAGCAAATTCCGAGCAATGCTCAATGAAATTGACTGGGATAAGGAGTTTGATGGTCAGAATTGTTTCATCATGTGGGAATACTTCAAGGAAATATTGTCTTCCATTCAGTCTGTGTGTTTTAAAGATAATCCATTAGGGTGCAAATAGAAAACCTAATTGGTGGAGTAGGAGATAAAAGAGAAAATCAGTGAAAAGCGTAGATGTTTTAAAATATTCAAAGGTAGGAGCAGGGTGGAAGATTTGGAACATTATAAGAGAATTAGGAATGAACTTAACCAGTCAATAAGAAGAGCAAAGAGAATGGCAGAAATTAATTTGGCAAGAAACAGTAATAAAGACCTGAAAAAGTTTTTTAGTTTTTATAAATTTAAAAGCAAGGATAAGAAAATTGGCCCAATTAAAATTGATGGAATTTAGTAAGTTAGATAAGGAATTGGTTATTTTCAACGCTTATTTTGCTCGTGTTTACTGAGGAAAGGTTGATCAGTTTAGGTAATAAGTATACATGTAATGAATAGGTGTGAAGCATTTGAAATTGAGTTAAATGAAATTAAAACTTTACTAGAACATATTGACCCAAATAAGGCAGCGGGTCCAGATGGTGTATATGGTAGAATTCTAAAAGAGGGGAGTAGCAGTATTGCAAAGGCACTGTATTTGATTTTTAAGCGATCTATTGCTTTTGGAGAGGTACCTGAAGACTGGAAAACGGCATTTGCCCATTTTTAAAAGGTAGTGAAGATTTATAGGCCAGTTAAAATCCTTGTTGAAAATTTTGGTAAAGTTACTGAAGTCATATATAGAGAACATTTAAATGATAACAAGATACTATATAACTCCCAGCATGGCTTTAGAAAGGGTAGATCATGTCAGACAAATCTACTAGAATTTATGGAATATATTACTGAATGCATAGACAGGGGTGATCCAGTTGATGTTATATATTTAGACTTTAGCAAAGCTTTTGATAAGGTACCCCATGTTAGGTTGATGCAAAAGTTGTCACAGTGTGGTATAAATGGTATGGTACAAATTGGATTAAAGAGTGGTTAAAGAACAGAAGGCAGTGTGTATTACTTAATGGTAATAAGTCATTATGGGAAACAGTGAAGAGTGGGGTCCCACAGGGTTCTGTGCTGGGACCACTTTTGTTTCTTATTTATATAAATGATTTAGACAAAGGCCTTAAATGTAAGGTTTCTAAGTTTGCTGATGACACCAAAGTGGTTACCTCAGTAAGGAATAATGATGGATGCATAAAGCTTCAAAGTGATCTAGATAGACTTCTTGGTTGGGCAGAGAGGTGGCAAATGAACTTTTAATAGTAAAAAATGTAAAGTTCTTCATGTAGGTTACTCAAATGAAAGATTTAATTATGAAATGAATGGGGAGTGGCTTGAGACTGTGGAGCATGAAAAGGATTTAGGTGTGATTATTAGCAGTAATCTGAAGGTGGGTGATCAATGTTTGGAAGCAAGGAATAGAGCAAATAAGATGTTAGGTATAATTAATCGCAATGTAGTTTACAAGAGCAAAGAGGTTATAAGCAAACTATATAATAGCTATGTCAGGCCAGCATTAGAGTATTGTGCACAGGTTTGGGCTCCTCATTTAAGAAGAGACATAGACATGCTGGAGAGAGTCCAACGTAGAGCAACAAGGATGATTTCTGGCTTTGAAAATAAGAGCTATGAAGAGAGGTTGAAGAGTTAGGAATGTTCTCGGTTGAAAGGAGATTTCTCAGAGGGGATATGATACAAGTTTACAAAATATTTGCATCTGACAGTAATACAGAGATTGAAAAATACTTTATAGTGGACCAAGGAAGAGTAACTAGAGGACATGATAAGAAAATTAAAAAGAAGCCATGCCATCTCGATCTAAGAAAGTACTCTTTCAGTAATAGAGTTGTTAATTTTTGGAATGACTTGCCACAAGAGATTGTTGATTGTGATTCTCTTGTCAAATTTAAAAGGGGGCTAGATAGATATATGGATGGTTTAGGTATTATATAGTATAACTTGACTAAGCCAAATTGGTGGGTATATTTGTATTTTTAGATCAACCTATGACCAAGCCTAATTGGCAGTTTATTTTTTTGTAGTGGGTGATGGTTCATTGAATATTGCATGTAAAACTGGCCTTGGTGTTATTTTTTATCTTTGCATGAGTAAACTGATAACTAGGGATAGGACAGACCTAGTCTTTGTGCATGTATTAGTATTGATAGTTAATATTTGTTTGGACTGGGACAGTCTCGATAGGCCCTTGTGGCTTCTAACTGTCTCTATTTTTCCTATGTTCCTATGTTCCTATATATATTAATTTAAATATGATAAAACCAACACACTTTTAAAAACTGAAAAATATGTTAAGAGATATGGTGAAACAACCTTACTCTTTCAAAACTAAATGTGTCACTGAGTACCTATTAAATGCGAACTCTTTTGTCTTTATTTCCTAATCTCAGTTTTAAACATCTGCAATAACTTAATTTTCTTAAATTTTTATTCATGTAGCTCTCTCAATCTCTCTCTCTCTCTCCCCCAACTGTTCACATCCATGCAATATCTGCAGACAAAAGTGTATATGCTGATGCAGATGTTTGAAAAGTGTGGATGCTGATGTTACCTACATCATTAATATATATATATATATAATTTTGGTTCTTCATAGTTCAAAAATCTGGTATCAATATCTGTCATTTTTTTTGCTGATACTGATCCTTAAAAATATACTGATACCGATACCTCACTCCATTCCTTATATATATATATATATATATATATATATATATATATATATATATATATATATATATATATATATATATAATATATATATATATATATATATATATATATATATATATATATATATATATATATACAGTTTTTACCTAAGTAATGATAACTATATAATATATATATATATATATATATATATAATATATATATATATATATATATATATATATATATATATATATATATATATATATATATATATATATATATATATATATATATATATATATATATATATATATATATTACAGTTTTTGTTGCAAATTGGTATTATTTTATTAAACAATTTTTTTATATTTTTCAATCCGTCAATTAATTATTTATTTAATATCTAAGCTAGGGTATTAAAATGTTCTCCAGAATTGCAGTTCGTAACTTTTCTAAATCAGCTATAATGGCCAATGCCATAAAAAATGTTACTGTCATTGGAAGTGGATTGATGGGAGGAGGCGTAGCTCAGGTATTTTATATTTTTATATAAGTTTTCATATTTAATATATCATTAATATATTTCAATTTAGGCCTTACTTTTCATTTCCTTAAATTCATATTTATTCAGACAGTATATATATATATATATATATATATATATATATATATATATATATATATATATATATATATATATATAATATATATATATATATATATATATATATATATATATATATATATATATATATATATATATATATATATATATATATATATATATATATATATATATATATATATATATATATATATATATATATATATATATATATATATATATATAATTTTTTCGAATTTAAGGAAAGAAATGAAAGTTTAAATAATCTCAGATTTAATAGGAATTTCATACTTTATAAAATTTTTGTTTTCATTTTGACAAAATATTTCTAGCAAGGGTTTTTATTAGGGATTTGGGGTTGGGAATTACTTTTTGTATTGAATTTTTCATTTGTTTTATTGTTACACTTATCATCTGTTCATACCATCAATATATTAAGTATTAAAAGATCCTTTTTAAAACTATAATTGTTTGTATATTTTTAATTTATTTTATTTGATTCATTTTTTCTTATGTTCGGAATGTGAGGATGGCAAAGATTCTTTAGTAACTTTCTTTTCTATATTGTTTAATACCAATAGTTTTGCCTTCCCTTACTTGGCCTATAAAACCCCCTCGGCCTTTAAAATGAGTTTGTGTTTTGTTTGTCTTTCATTTTTATATTTCACTAAAATATCTTAGAAATCATTTTAAATTTTCAAATTTTTGACTTTGTGAAAAACTTGCTTACCTAGAAAAGTTTTTTATTTTTTATTTTATTTTATTTATTTATTTTTTTTTAAATAAAAAGTTTACATTTTACAGGCATTGTCCTATCCAAGAAGAGGGACTTTTCGAGTTAGATTATACTTATGATCCCCAATCTAAGTCAAACCGGCACCACCAAGCGCGTGAGTCAATCTCTATATTGTAATGCCACAAGTGGGGTGCAACAAGTATTAAATGAAAGCAAATGAAATGAATAAAAATCAAATTACTAATTTTTGAGATTCTTACTTTAATCCAATAGTCAGTAATGATTTTTTAAAAAGACTTTTACTTTCAGGTTGGCTGCTCAAACTGGTCACAATGTTGTTATGGTAGATGTAGATGATGGAGTTCTTTCTAAAGCCCATGAACGCATCTCCACCTCAATGAAAAGAGTAGCCAAGAAAAAATTTGGTGACAGTCAGGAGGAGGCAAATAAATTTGTGAGTGACTCTCTGTCTCGATTAACGACAAGTACAGATTCAACAGCTTCCGTTAAAAATGCAGACCTTGTTGTAGAAGCAATTGTTGAGAATATCGATATTAAGCAAAAGCTTTTCAAGCAATTAGATGAAGTAAGTACCATATAGATTATTAAAATTTAGAATTGACATATATATATATATATATATATATATATATATATATATATATATATATATATATATATATATATATATATATTATATATATTATAATATATATATATATATATATATATATATATATATATATATATATATATATTTTTGCATAAATTAGTAATATACCAGTTGTACATTTTTTATAAATAATTTTGTATATTCTGAAAGTATTCATAAAAAATTTTGGGAATGGTTCTGATTAAGATTTAGTGAAGAATTGATTTTAAAATTTATGTAAGTAATGAGACAGTATATATATATGCATAACTCTTAGTCGCCATTCACCTTGTATAAATTGTCATTTTAATAAATACTATTAATGATATTAAGAATTAATACTATCTTTAGTTTACTCGTTATTAAGCAATTTTAAAGCTTTGATTGAGCACTAAACCACAGTCATCGAATATCCGGTGAAGCAGATCAAAATTTAAATGTTAATCACTTAAAAATAATTAACCCTTTTATTATCAATCCCCACCCCAGTTCAATTTGTATTCAGAATAACAAATTGTAAAATTTTATAGCCATAATTAGACTGACCCAGAATAATCCATACCCTATACCTAGAATATTCTTACACCGATCTTATCTCTTTTTAAGGAATGTATGTGAACCACTAACTATTATACTCTTGGACAAACCATCCAAAAATTAAATATTTTGTGACTTAAAAGAGGTACTGTTTGTACTCGATTCCAGACAAAATGCTGCTGCGACTTTTTTTTTTTGTTTCCTTATCAAGGTCTAGTATGAAGAAATAAACTTAAAGCCTAAATCATATCCCCTATATGAATCTTCTCTCTTCAGAAAATATTTCTAGTTCCTTCAGTCGTGCAGCATAAAGCCCTCAAACATATAAATTTCTTTTTTTTTTTTTTTAAATAATGTGCCAAACTTATGTACATTGTTGTTACTAGCGTGACAAAACTGTTATAGAGCTTGTTCCTTACCTCCTGAAACAACGTTATAATATATTGTTCTGGACATTTTCAAATTGTAGATAAGTACACAATAAAACTTTTTAGAGTTCTTTTCGCAGTTAAATTTAAATTTAAATCCAATAATAGTATTAATGAGTTTAATTAATTTAGAGGCCAAAAAGTTAATTTACCTTTGAATTTTGTAAACGTTTAATATTTTTTTATCATTTTCATTACTATCTTTACTAAGCTTTAATTTACTTATATACTTCTATGGAACAATATTATCTTACCTTGTTTTCTGAAGTTTAACTTTCCAAAGCTTGAGGTAATTATTGTCTAATTTTTTACTTTTTTGCTTGGTTATTTTTTTTGTGGATATGATTGATATTGTCATAAAGCTAATTATGTTGATCTTTTCTTAGTCTATCAATTGTCTTTTATTATTTCTTTGACTATTTTATCCTAGACACTCAAAGTATAACTTGCTGTTCTATTGATATGACTAAATGCTCGGTATTTTATCTAGGCAGCTCCTGAACATACGATATTTGCCTCCAATACTTCTTCTCTTTCCATTCAAAAAATTGCTCAAAATGTGAAACGAAAAGACAGATTTGGAGGATTACATTTTTTCAATCCAGTTCCTGTGATGAAACTTTTGGAAGTTATTAGAATCCCAGAAACTTCACAAGCCACAATAGATTCTATGCTTGCATGGGGAAAAGCTATGGGGAAAGTTACTGTACAATGTAAAGATACCCCAGGATTTATTGTTAACCGTCTATTGGTTCCTTATCAAGGAGAAGCATTAAGAATGTATGAAAGAGGTAAGGTAATTATAATATTTGCATTTTATATATTTTTTAATAGTTTATTTTAGTTCACACTTGTGTTAGAAAAGTGGTGTTCATACTTTTGTAGGTACTGTGATCCTTGCACTATAATAATTTCTCATTTTCTCACCACCTTCCTGTAGGCGCACACGAAATCCCTCCACCAATGTCGATCATATGCTCCCATCGTTTCTTACATCTCTATAGTTCTCTCTCTTCAAGCAGACCTGCTGGGCTGAAGATTGTAGCGGGGGCCATATTGCGTAACTTCAAACCTCTCGTGAGGGGTTGGACTCCCTCTGGCAGGCTTTGTAGCCGCGGAGAGGTAATACTAACTCTTAACGTATTGGCTATACTAATCTTACACACGGTTATCTTGCCTCGGGACGACCCCCCTCTTTGTCCGTTCTGCTGCTCTTACGTTCCTCTATCCGTTCTTCATCTCTTCATTCATTGGTTGTGATTCACTGTTGGTTACAAGACGCATGTTTTTTCCTGCCTTATATACCATAGCATTTGACGATCGCCTATCTTACATACTTTCTGAATACTCTCATTTTCGTAGTAACCATTTGTCGCTCTTCGAAAGTTGAATTTAATATTTACTATTTTAACTTTCCTCATTGCCATTCTGCCTCGTTTTGACTAGGTGTCGTCCCGGTCATTGGTTTTCCAATCCATAATAAGTGCTATCTTGCGTGCTGTACGTATCTGTACAGTGCGAATACAAAGATGTAGAGAACCTTTTAGAAGAATATAACTCTTCAAGAGGACCTTTGATAAGTGAGACGACAAACTCTCAGGAATAGTATTTTAATTGAGGATTATTTGGGAATCTGGAAGAATAATAATATAAGAATATATTTTCGTCGTTTATCTACCCCTAGACATAATTATAATTGTTAAAAAACTCCAGGATGTCACAAAGTTGTCGCTTAATCGCTACATCTTGTGAAAAAAATTTTTAAAATTCTTATTTAATAATAATAATATAATTATTATTATTATCATCATTAATTGTAGTTTCCAAGGAAGGAGAATAAACCTAACCGTTCGAAGGCAGTTTAAAAATTCATTTAAATTATTTACACAGCTAATATATTAAATTATATTCTCTCTATATATGCGGGCTCAGTATCTCAAACATATCGGTAATCTCTCATTTTCTCCGCTTTTCTTCTCGAGCTTCCAAAACTTAATACCACCTTCTTGTGGTCTTCTTCACTGCTCTCTTACCAAGCCCAAAAACTAAAAACTAACCCCCACCCTCTTGTGGTCCTCTCAGCTCATGGCTGAACTAGAACTTCCATTAAGATTTTGGTTTTCTGCTTTCTTTTCCTTCTTAAAAGCTTCAGTAGTTTAAAAAATAAGTAGATCGTTCACAGGGTACATGTGAAAATTGTTACGACAGCAAATAGCGTAGTTAATCGGTATTGTTTCATCCAAGTCATAGAAGAAATTAAAGAATTAAAAAGCATGCAGTCCCAGAACGAAGCAGAAAAGAAAATGAAAAAAGAAATGTGCTAAATGTTTTACAAAGAAGAATTCGCCTAAAGTTTGAGATTTGCTTGTCATCTTGATGATAGGCACATGTCTGGGTCGCTTTTTCAGCAACATAATTATTCTGAAACATTTATTGCATTTCACAAGTGATCCTTGTATTTTCTTTATATTTAAAAGTGAATTCTTCTGAGATGTCGATAAACACCTCATCATTCTTTTTATGTGAATATTAACTTCTGAATTATTATATATATTATATATATATATATATATATATATATATATATATATATATATATATATATATATATATATATATATATATATATATATATATATATATATATATATATATATATAAAATAAACAAACTGTAAGGTTCTCTATACAGAATTATTGTTTTTAGCATCATTTTATTAAAAAATATATATATACTTAAATAAATATACTGTAAAAATTAATGCGTTCCTTTACCTACATTCTGATCGTCATTAAATTATTTTAAAAGAGCTAACCTTACATGTTTGAAATTCGGCTCGATTTTTTATATAAAAAAACGATTTCGTTTCAGAAGTATGTATTCTGTAATTATTGTATTATTATGATCAGTGTGTTTATTAACATTTCGATAACTATAAATATAACGTAACGAAATAATGTAGCATTTCGAATATACGTTGTCAGTTATGAGTTGGGCATGAAAAAAAAACTTCCTTGCATTGGACACACTTTGAGAAGGACCGAACGTAAAATATATGTAATGAATGGGAGTCGACGTTACCATGCGCGTGCGTGCATATAATAAAAGTTATTGGGCCCCGCAATTGAAGAAAAAGGGGGAAAATATTTTGAGAAATTTATTTTGAATTTACAAATATTTGCATTTTGTATAAAAAATGTGAAAAATATTATTTTCAGTTAAGAAATTTTTGTTTTAAATAAGTTTTAGTGGGACCGGGTCCCTGTTCTCCCCAATGATAAGCCACCTCTGTAATATATATATATATATATATATATATATATATATATATATATATATATATATATATATATATATATATATATATATATATATATATATATATATATATATATATATATATATATAAAACTGAAATAACATCAAATATTAATATTTTCAAGGTGATGCTTCTATTAAAGACATTGACACTGCAATGAAATTAGGAACTGGATATCCTATGGGACCTTTTGAGCTTTCAGATTATGTTGGACTTGATACATTACTCTTTATCATTGAAGGTAATCTAAGAATGATTTTTTTTTTTTTTTGAGAAATGAAATGTATATTCGTTTATATTTATATTTTATACTTAAAGGTTTGAAAAACTATATTGGAAGTCACTGTACAATGCAAAGATGCACAAAGATCTATTATTAACCGTGTATTAGTTCCTTATCACGGGAAAACATTAAAATATTTAAGATATAAGAATACATTTTCATTTGTTTTAGATTTTAATTATATTTTTCTTTCAGGATGGGCAAAGGATTATCCTGATGAACCCCTCTTTAAGGTGCCAGAATCCCTAAGGAAACTAGTTAGTGAGGGAAAATTAGGTGTTAAGTCAGGAGAAGGATTCTATAAATATAACAAATAGAAAATATGATTTACAGAACATAAATGTAAAAATGAAAATTAATGGGCTGTATTTGATATTTTTATAAATGAGATTTTCCTTTGTATAGTTTAAAACTCAGGTCTTTTAATGTTGGTCCAATTAAAATTATTTGATCAATATTTTGTAAAACGTTTAAATTAAAATATTTGTATTGAATATATACGATTATTTTTACATTTTTGCCTTTACATTAAAAGAAATTGAAATGTAGATCTAAAACATTTTGCACCGTCTTTAGTCTAATTCTTGAATTCAGGAAAATTCTTTGTGGAAATTACTAAACTTCACAGTGAAGAATTGAAGGTAAGGAATATTGGTTGCTGGCATGTAGTAAATTGCAACACTTCCACGAGATTTTTGTCAACCATGTTAAGAAATTGGTACACATCAGATAGTAGAAATTCCTCAAAAACAGTATACTATGTGTGAAACAGTTAAGCTATTCCAGTGCAGATAGTTTTTTAAATCCATATTGCAAATTCGGGACAACTAGCTGTTAGACTTTAAGCTAAATACTCGAGGTAGAATTGGGGAGAGAATTTAACACTACTTCCTTTCTTGAGGTGATTGTTACAGAAGTCGATTGTGTATTGTCGAAAAAGGGGTGAGAATAATGGACAAATTTTGGTGGATGGGAATCTTAAAATATTTTACGAAAGAAATTTGGAGCAGTTTACAGAATTTCACAACACTGAAGTAACGAAATGAATGTCTAAATGAGTCAATCAGACGTGTTAATGTTCACATTAAAGATGATAAAGAGCTGCCAACTCTCACCAGTGCCCGAATATAGTATTTATTTATTTTTTAACTTCACTAGTTATATCTTAATCGATATTTTAAAATCTATTTTAATAACAAATCGAAAGCAAATACTTTATTTAGCCTGTACTGTAACAGGTTTTATAAAGTATATATAAATAAATTCGATTTAAAAGTCAAATCTTAACTTTCTTTACACAAATAAGCAAATGAAATAAAATCCAGTAAACAACAAAAAAAATGTTTTCTTGAAATTTATTGCATTTAATACAATCAAACATATCCTTTAGAAAAATTAAAATGTGACGCACAAACATGTAACAAAGTATGAATATTCTTCTCTCTCTCTCTCTCTAATATATATTTATATAAATAACAGAAAATAAAAATTTCATTATATAAATATGTACACAATATACATTATTTACACACAACATTCTAGAAGGCATTTTTTATTTAACCTTTTCCGAAGAAGGTAAACTTCGAATTATATATTTTTAACAACTAAAAATTGTTTGCAAATACATCGTAATGTCATAAAATTAATATACATTTTAAACCATTATAAGTTCATAAAATAAATATAACGACTTAAACAATTAGCGAAATCTAACAATAGTAAGAAAATAAACCAAAGTGAACTTAGATTTGTTACATGGACGAAATAAATAAAAGATGAATTACTAATATAGTAATAAATTTGAACTAATTAAAAAGAAACTTTTTTAAATATGTTTATAATCTTTCATTAATTCATGTAGAGAAGCTTGCAATGTATATATAATAAAACAGCGTATTCATATACTTGCAAAAAAGTACCTGTATGCTGTATTACCCATTATATTTATGGGTTTCAATGTGTTAAAAGCATTTGTAACTTCTCCAGAGCTACTTCAGTATGGGAGAAATAATACTACAAGGACGTTTAATCAGCGATAAAGGGCTATAAAAAATTTTATATACAATTTCTTATTACGATCTTATATCATTAATTTTTCGTTGCTGATTTAACTGCGCTTTAAGTAGTGCATTATCATTCTTTAATGTATTATTTTCTCTCTTTAAGATTTCAATTTGCTGCTTTAGTTCATTATGGCTTTGGTTTTGACTTAATCCGACTACCGTTACTTGTTCTGTCAACCTATGAACTTCTTCCTTTAGGCTTTCTATGTAATCACAGGCTTTCGCTAAAATTACACCTTTACTCTGCAATTTCAAATATATATATATATATATATATATATATATATATATATATATATATATATATATATATATATATATATATATATATATATATATATATATATATATATATATATATATATATATATATATTATTAAATTTTCCAACAAAATATATGTAAATTTTCTATTACTTCTGTAAGAATAAGAAGGAAACCACTTGAAATGGTGAAATGATTTTTGAATTAATTTTTTCTCTCTCTCTCTATTTTGAAATTCTAAGAATAATGTGTGAAGGCTTCTAAAATAAAAAAGACTACCTGGTCTTGAGTGTCTTGAGACGAAACAAAAATGGTTTTAAATATGATTACAACTTAAATGTTTGTAAAATATGAAGTTTGTAACAGTAAAAGAAAGTAGTGGAGCTATTAAATATAGGCAATTCTGCAAGTTGAGAGGACAGGCGATTTTGGACTGGTATTGAACTGAGACTTAGAAAAAGACAATGTTTGGGGGGGTGCAAGTTTATAATAATCAATGAAGAGATGAACAGATTATAGGAACTGATTACAGAACTAACATGGAGGGGGGGGGGGGGTGAGGAAAGTTTGGGCAAGTGGTGTCTGAATGAAGTTGGTGTGATTTATGATGAAAAGTGCAAAGGTTAATTGATATATATATATATATATATATATATATATATATATATATATATATATATATATATATATATATATATATATATATATATATATATATATATATATATATATATATATATATTGTCCCACTTTTTCTTATTATGCAATTAATTTTTTTTGCAAATTTAACATGCACACAACCGATGAAGGAAATGAAGGGATATCAAATAAATTAACTTTAAGGAAATCAAAATGTAAAGATTAAAGTAAGATAATTTTGTTCTAAAGATTTAAATAAACTTGCTGTTCCATTTCTCTGATGAACAAAAATAAAGCAATCAATAAAAATAAGAGTTGCTTAACAATTATGGTATTTCACTGGAGTTTACTTGAAAAGGAGAATCACGGCATATAAAGGACAATCTAAAATAAATCTATCTAATTCAATTTGTTATACAAATTAGACCAATCTTGAACCTGCTGTAAACTCAATAATACAATATTTTTTAAAGTCTGGTGTTAAATTCAGAAACTTTTTTCTATTTCCTTTGAAAAATGATAGTGAAATTTCAACAACCTTGAGTTTTGATTAAAAATGTATGAGATATCTGTAAATTGCATATAAATATGCAGTAAATATGAGTTTCATTCAAATTTACTATATATGTAAAACCACAACCAGTAAATCCATCCTTTTGAGTAATATCCATAGGCTGCTATTGGAGAATGGAGAGGTTGACACGTGTTTAAAGACGTGGTTTTAATTCTTAATGCAGATCTTAGGAAGAAAGTCCTCTCTTCAATAGGGCAATACCCATGAAGTGCAAACTTCTTTTCAAAAATAAGTTATGGGTTTGAGAAAGATGAATTTTCTCTAGTATATTACAGGCATGTACTGCTTTTTGAGTGTGCCTTTTCGAAGTTATCAAGGCAAACATTACAGAAGT
>SEYY01011691.1:167500-177500 GCA_009176605.1 Armadillidium nasatum | reverse complement strand
AAGTTTTTTTTATATTTTTTATCTGCCATGAAGTGCAGGCACTTGTTTTGTAATAATTTGCTAACTAGGTGTTTGTATTAGTAACTGATAGCCAAGAAAAGCTGCATTCATTAAATCATGTAAATAAGAGCTATCAGCAACAGAAAAAGGATCAAGATTTTATGCCACAAATGGCACTAGAGTATCAAGTTTTTCTTACTGTTATGTGACATATATTTATTTATGTATTTAATCTCCTACACAGTTTCCATGGATGATTACTTAGTCAAAGAAGTTGTACCACAAACACTGATGGCATTAGTTTTCATTATGATGAGTAGCATTTATGAAACAATACTTATAAAAAATTCAACCATAATAATTTTTCCAAAATTCAAGAACTCTTATGAGAAATTTAATAATAATAATAATAGTTTTTCCAAACAAAAACTTATGAGAAATCTTAGATATGAGGATCAGTCCTACATTATGTTATCTTTTAAGAATATCTTTTTTACAATTTTTATTTTTAAAATTTAACTTACATTTGATTTTTAAAGCTAAGTATAAAAATTCAAAAATCTGTACCTAAGTACAGTATTTAGTACTTGGATGGACCAAACTTGATATGTTTCTGAAATGTTTTGTATTATAAAAATTGTCAAGTTTGACAATTTTTAGAAAAAAACATTCAGGAATTCCTATGCACCTTTTCACTGGTCATGATGGCTTTATTAATATTTTCTTCAAAATACCATATATAATGAATAAAGCCTTTGGCTAAAAGGGGAAACTTTCAATTTTTAAATTTCCTAAAATGTTAAAGGATTAAAGGGTTCATAAAAATGTGAACCTAAAACTGTTATTTAAAAAAGTAAAATACAAATATTTCTGAGTGTAAGATCAAATATTGGCTATTCCATTTGATTCAGGTGTTCGCAACTATCCTAATTTATAGTGTGTGTATATTATATATATATATATTATATATATATATTATATATATATATATATATATATATATATATATATATATATATATATATATATATATATATATATATATATAGGCTTTTTGTTAAGAAGATTCCTGATCTCTCAATATTGATTGTGATATAGCTTAAAATCAGTCAATAATTGATAATTTCTAAGTTATTTCTTTTCCGATATTGGTAAGATTTTGATATGTTGTTTAGAGTATCTCTGTAAATATGAATTTAAATATAAAGATAATTTTTTCAATAGACTAGAGTCTCCTTACTTTTTTGCAAGTATTTTAAATTAGGAATTGTAATTAGTGAAAACATTGTAAAACCTTCAATTTTAGACATGTTTAAAACCTTCATGCACATTAGCATGAAAGGTCAGTTTCTGTTCAAAAAACTACTGCATTGCAAAGTTTTACAGTGAAGCTAGTAATTTGAAATGCTTTAAGTTTTGAAAATCAGCGTAAAAGAGAATTTATAGTCATATGCAGAGATGTTGGCCATAATATTTATCAAAATTATATTGATATAAATAGTAGGTAACTTCTTTCTAAGTTTATAAATTGGCTAATAAAGTATTTTATAAAATATACATTGTTGGTTAAGAATGTTTCAGACCTTTTATAAAATATACATTGTTGGTAGAGAATGTTTCAAACCAAATTCAAATTTTAAATTAAAATATTACATTGACAATATTTATCTTACATAGTTAAATACTATGTCTACTTAGATATGTAATGAATTTTTAAAGTAGTTGATATCAATACTAATTGATATTTACTACAATTTTGTTTGTTGAAAATATTTTTAACCTGTACCTAACTAGATATATCTAATTTCATTTCAAAAATGAGTATCATAGGTATTTCTTGAGTTCCACTTCCTCATCTCTACCCTAATAAAACAAATTAAGCAAAACCTAATGAAGAGTGGCAAATGCATCACTTAAAAACATCAAAATCCAAAAAATTTTACTATAAAAAAAGAAATGTTTCTCTAAAACTGAATGAATAGTCTTTGGTTGCACATTATTATACTATTAACCTATTTAAAATTCTATAAATTAACTACTATTAGCAATTTTTTAGTAAATTTTTTATTTTTTTCATATTTAAGTAAAAATAAAAAGGATATACAACATAGTTTTTAGTAATATAAAAATATAAATGCATGGCACACGAACATTTACATACAGCAGCTATGGCCTCATTTTCAGTACACATGTGCCATGCATTTGTATCTTTAAATTTATTTATTCTACTGAAAGATAAAATATATATCAAAATAAAAAAAAATAGCTACAAAATTGCTAAAAACATTTATATACATCATGCTCAAGCTCATATGGTATATAAATTGCATTATGACTAGATTTTAACAAAACTATAGGACAGTCTATATTCAAAATCATAATATAGATTTCATCTTTTTTTCATTAGTTATTTCCGATACGTCTATTAAGAATTCAGAACTTTTGATACTGAATTTTCAATACTGATATATCAAAATTCCTATTGACATATCAATACTGGTATCACTTAGAAGTATACATGGTTCATTTCTACCTGGTATTTAGTTTTTCAAAATATAAACTGGAAATGCAATGTATATTGAAGAAAAACAAAAAAAAAATGGGTTATAAAATCAAATTTGCTAACTTAAAATGCACTTAAGGTAGTAAAAATAGATTATCATAAAGACTGACTTTCGTCTACAACTTTCATAATATGGCCTAAGAAATTGGGAGGAGAAAGATAATTGGAAAATATATCAATACTAATGTAGGAATATAAATTGTTAAATCTAACAAACTAGCTCAACTTAACCTAACCTTAACTTAAAGGGTAAATGTACACTAACGGCCAGCAAATAGGCCTAACCTAAATAAAAAATAAATAAAAAGTTGCTAAAATATACTTTTTAATATTTCAAATATCTAGCAACATTATGAAATATTGATGTGTTAATAATTTTTGTGATATAATTCTCTGCCTATATCACTATAAGGCATAGGCATATTCAGTGAAATTGGCTTAATTATATCATTTTATAATAAGATATAATACTTTAACTATTTTAAAATTTATTAAATTTGATTAACCTATTTTTATTGTTTTTCTTCAATATATATTACATTTCCAGTTTATATTATCAATTTCATAACCTAAATAATTTATATACAAAGAATTTATCATCATTTCATTATTAAGATAAATATTTCAATCTTTAGATATAATTCCTTCTTATGTATACAACCTGTAAAATGAAAATTTGATAATACTCTTTATATATATATATATATATATATATATATATATATATATATATATATATATATATATATATATATATATATATATATATATATATATATATATATATATATATAGGCGGAGATTGTTTCTGAGTTTCGATTGTTAAAAAATATCGAAAATCGAAAATATCAGAGAAGCCTATCGTAAACAAGAGAGTTGCCAGAGGTACTATTACTAGACATACACACAATTATTATTACTTACTTTTCTAGCAGAACCTAATTCGACTTATCATAACCTGAACTACCGAAATTGCCGTAAAAAGAGGCCTAACCTACACAAGAAATTGCCTTAAAAGAGACCTAACGTACACAAGAACGTTTGCATGACATAGTAGCCTAGGGCTAATTATAGGTAAAAAGTATCGATTAAAATAAAATAGAAATATAAAAATATCAAACTTAGAAACAATCTCCACCTAAACCAATATATATATATATATATATATATATATATATATATATATATATATATATATATATATATATATATATATATATATATATATATATATATATATATAGGTAAAGGTGTAGATTGTTTCTGACTTTCGATTTTCCGAAAATATCGATAATCGAAAATATCGGAGGCCTAACGTAAATAAACAAGAACTTTGCCGAGAATTAGAGGTCTACGGCCCTATTACACTAGACATACACACAATTATTATTACCTACTTTTCTAGCAGAACCTAATTCGACTTATCATAACCTGAACTAGCGAAATTGCCGTAAAAAGAGGCCTAACCTACACAAGAATTTGCTGTAAAAGAGACCTAACGTACACAAGAACGTTTGCAAGACATAGTAGCCTAGGGCTAATTATAGGTATAAAAGTTTCGATTAAAATAAAATTTTGACAAAAAAAACATCGATATAAAAAATATTGAAAGTCAGAAACAATCTACACCTAAGCCATATATATATATATATATATATATATATATATATATATATATATATATATATATATATATATATATATATATATATATATATATATATATATATATATCTTTATGAACCCTTAGGCAAAAAGGGTAATTCTTAAATAAAATACCCTTACCTATCAATCTATCATAATTAATTATCTTCAAATTATAAACTATGACTAAAACAATACTATAAAAGTAAGATAAAAAGCAGTATTACAAAATATACAAGTACCTTTAAACCACAATAATATTTAGCCAACTTTATACTTCATATGCAGTCTGAAGTTTTCAATGTAGGCTATGAAGGTCAATTATAAACTACGGCTTAAAAGGAAAAATCACAATTTTAGCATAAATATACTTACAATTAAGCTTTATTATGCTCTTACCCGTTACTAATAGTCGGATCACCAATTACATCCATTATATCCTAATAAACTTTATTTTTGTAGAAATTCGTTCATACCGCTGGAATCTTTGTTTGGTCACGAGATCACTACTCTCATCATGTGATCGAGGAAATGGAGTTGCCAGATTCAAGAAAGAAATGATAAAAATTACTTCTCTATTTATATGACTGATTTTGTTGAAATAAAAACAGAGTATAAGAAATAATTAATACATAAATAAATAAATAAATAAATAAATAAATAATGATAATAGTAATAATAGTAATAATAATAATGATAATAATAATAATAACAATAAGCGGAAGAAGAAGAAGAAGAGCAAATCGTATATAATATGTGAACTGATTAACCATGCATACTCAAACATATTCAACCGTAAATATATAACATACAATATAAAAATACCAAAATTTATGCACAGAAAGTAAGAAACACAAAAATATATATATATATATATATATATATATATATATATATATATATATATATATATATATATATATATATATATATATATATATATATATATATATATATATATATATATATATATATATATATATATATATATATATATATATATATATATATATATATATATATATATATATATATATATATATATATATATATATATATATATATATATATATATATATATATATATATATATATATATATATATATATATATAATTTTGATAACCACTATGATAAATCAACCGTGGAATCATTATTTATAATTTTATAACTGCTAATGATGTTATAATTTCGAGGAATCGAACCCGGGCCCAAAAGATGGAAGTCCGTTGTGTTGACCACTACTCCACTGATGGTTCAAAAGGAAATAATCCAGACAAGTTGTGGTCGGGGAAGTAATGAAGGGACTTTTCACTAGGCGAGATATGTCAGTAGAAGTTCTGGATTATTTCCTTTTTGAACAATCAGTGGAGTAGTGGTCAACACAACGGACTTCCATCTTTTGGGCCCGGGTTCGATTCCTCGAAATTATAACATCATTAGCAGTTATAAAATATATATATATATATATATATATATATATATATATATATATATATATATATATATATATATATATATATATATATATATATATATATATATATATATATATCAGAGGTGGGCAAGAGCGCAAGTTGCGCTTTCAGTAAATGACTAGCGTTCTTGCGCTTGCACAAACTTTTTGAGAAAATAGCGCTCTTTCATTTGCGCTTCACAATTTTTTAAAAAGCGCAAGAACGAACTTCATCTCAAGATTTTGCAACTTTTTCAAGAAAAGGAAAGAAAACGAGTGAAAAACATGATCAACAATATTTGCTAAATTCTATGACGTCATTGTGGAAATATATATTGAATAATGATTAATGAATGTTTTAAAATTCAGAACTGACCACTTTATATGTAAATTTGTAAAGAAAGGCAGGTCTCCTAAAATTGTTCTCCACTCCATCTTGGGTTATACATTTCCAATGGGTACCTTCACATATTGGTATCACTCCCAATGAAATAGTCGATAAAGCAGCGCATCTCGCTCACACTCTTGTTTCTCTCACTATCACCTCACTTGAAATCAGAGAAACAGGTGGTCTTCTCAACAAGGTTTATAGGGCTCTATGGGATCAGGAACTTCAACCTTTCCTGTTTACCTCTCACTTGGGCCAATTCAGGGTGGATTCTTCTGCTCATCCACATACATAAATCAGTCATAACCGGAGACTAGATACTGCCTTCACTAGATTGCGAATAGGCCATACGAGATTGAACTCTCACCTCTGCAGATTGGGCATCACCGGACAGCCTTTCTGTCCTTGGTGTCCCATTATCGTTGAGGACATCCCACACTTCCTTCTCCACTGTCCAAAATATCTAATAGCTAGATCCCTCCTTCTTCAAAGCTTGTATACTCTAGGCCATTCAGTACTTACCCTCCCCATACTACTTGATGCAACAAACACACCTCTGCAGTATGTGAATGCAGTTATTGATGCTACTTGCCAATTCCTCCTCCACACTGGTGAACTTCACAGAATCTGATCCTTGTCTTCTGATGGAAAAGGACCATGGGCAAGGGATGGAACTTCCAGATGCTCATCAACCCTCAATTAACCCTCAAGTAAAGAAAGGCAGTCGGCATGATTTGTGGAGATTTTTCTTAGCTTATTTTAAATGTAAAATTCGCCTCTATTATTATTTATTAGGTAAATGCATTTATATTTACGACTTACTAGTATTATAATATTCAAAAAGTGAGAGTGCATTTATTGTGCAAATAAAATTAATTACAAAAGTGTAATATGAGAAGTAATAATTAATGAATCAGTTTTGAGGTGAACCTAGTTTAGAGACTAGTGGAATACAGGTTAGGAGAGGTACTAAATGGTCCGGTTTTGCATCATACAAGATGATTCGAGTGACGCACAATGAGAGACTAAGAACTCTGAAACTTGATAAGTGTAAATAGATTTTTAAATAGTATGGTAATAATTTTCATTATGGCTGCCTTCCTATTGCTATTAGAGGAGTTGTCAATTGAGAATTTAATGTTCTTTTGTTTTTTGTTTTTTTGCACAAATAATAATAATAATAATAATAATAATAATAATAATAAAATAATAATAATAATAATAATAATAAAATAAAATAAAAAAAATAGTATATAATAATTTGGATTAAAGTTATTTAAATTTAAAGTGCAAGTGGTCCATTATTAATAAATAAGTAGGTGGTCTTCATTTACCTCCACTGCCCTGAATGTTTAATGATATATATATATTCAATAATTTACTAAAATAAAATTAAAATTTAATCTATTTTGTAATAAATTGCGCACTTGCCCACTAAATTTTAAAATAAGTTGCGCTCTTGCGCTTACGCACCAATGTTCTTCAATTTGCGCACTCAAATTTAAAACTTGAGCCCACACCTCTGATATATATACTACTAAGCAAAATTAACCCACCACCTACAAAATTGGTGATCGCGGTGGGGCTGGCTGGCATGTAGGTCATCGTGTGTGCTATTGTTGCTATGCATGTGTTAATACCCACTCACACACTGCTGGTTAGTAGAGCTGGGTGCACCTGTGTTTCGATATCGATGATATACGGAAAAAGGTCGAACACACCAAATCACTACGTCACATGTCTAGATAGGTTACGTCAAAGGTACGGTGCCCATCAAGACTATTCAACCATTAATGTTTGTACAAATGCTGTGAAGAGGGTTATTCATCGTTTTACACGCGATTTGTGGATCTCGATATCCACGCTGTTGGCAGAATGGTATGGGCAACGCGAACTGGGCCGATGGTTAGCGGTGTTCCATACTACCATTGCAAGAGTGGTCAGAGGTACGAAGCGACAAATGACCACTCTAGGTGTGCTGGCAAAGGCAGGCAACTTGCAGCATTGGCCGTCGAAGACAGATAACTATGGCTGAGGGCATGCTGGGAATGCTCTCCCACACCACGTGATCATCAGACCCAGTTACAGATTGTGTATGGTACCCGTGTGAAGAGGATTAGGCACATATTCACTTTACGGACGAGTCTCGCTTCAATCTATGCAGCTCCGACAGACGTTCCAGAGTCTACCGGGGACGTAATAAGCTATTCGCGGCATGTACTATGCAACAGATACCACCGTACGGAGGTGGATCGGTAATGGTTTGGGAGGAATATAATACACGGCGTGTACGGAGTTACATGTCTTCGATGGAAGGTCTCTAGCAGGCCCACGATATTTAACAGACATACTGGAGCCTCAACATACAGACATACTGGGATTCAACTAGTAATAGTCCTACCTTTTGCCCCCTACGTCGGTAACACCTTTATCATAATGCAGGACAATGCTCGTTCACAAGCTGCAAGATTTGTTACGTACTACCTCCACACAACCCAATAAACTGATATATATATATATATATATATATATATATATATATATATATATATATATATATATATATATATATATATATATATATATATATATATATATATATATATATATATATATATATATATATATATATATATATATATATATATATATATATATATATATATATATATATATATATATATATATATATATATATATATATATATATATATATATATATATATATATATATATATATATATATATATATATATATATATATATATATATATATATATATATATATATATATATATATATATATATATATATATATATATATATATATATATATATATATATATATATATATATATATATATATATATATATATATATATATCGGTGTCAGAATTGCCTCAAAAATTATTTTCTCTATCTGTAAAGGTACTTTCGAATCCTTTAGCAATGGATAGAAGACTCCTACACATCATCCATATTTGCTAATTCTCTCTGTGACGTCACCATCCACACCTCCCACTCTCTCGAAAACACTTCCAAGATACTTAACAGGTTTAACCTCTTCTGTCCTACTTCCATCGATCTGAATGTCTAGTTCTTCCCATCTCTCTCTCTATTTATCCTCATGATCACGGTTTTGTCTTTATTCAACCTCAGACCAGCCACTTCTCCAGCACTCATCCCATTTATTTAGTCCTGTCTCTACGTCTTCTCTATCAACACTCCAAAATGCAATATCGTCTTTATATGCAAAAATACCATGATCTGATTTTCCTTCCAACTGCTCCTTAAATCTCAAAATAATCTTGTTTATGTAAGCAACGAAGAGCACAGGTGACAACACACTACCTTGTTTCACCCCTGTTTTCACTTTAAACCATCTTTCATTTTAGTGTGCAGTACATACTGTGCATGAACAGGACTCGTATATATATATATATATATATATATATATATATATATATATATATATATATATATATATATATATATATATATATATATATATATATATATATATATATATATATATATTATATATATTATTATTATTATTATTATTGTGCGTATGACTTTGTGAGTTGTAGTTCAACTAGGAATATCCTTTTCAATAATCTAAGGATCTTTAAGGACTATATGCTGGGAGTAATATGTGATGGCGCCTAAAATTGATGATACTCTTTCCACTAGAGTTGCATCGATTCTTTTTCCAATTTTACATTCCCCTAAACTAAATTGAGTCTTTCTGTAAGGTCATTCATGCCTTGTGAAATTTAATCCAGACTAAAAACTCAACTTCATCACATTCTCTTTAAAAAAAAAAAAAAACACTTGCCACCTTTTTTTCTTTTCTTGTTTTTTTTGGGTGGGGGGGGGGTGCTTTATAAAGTTTTTTGGTCTTAACAGTACTGTCAAATTATCTAATTGGAAACCTCACATAATGGCGA
>SEYY01011691.1:142500-145000 GCA_009176605.1 Armadillidium nasatum | reverse complement strand
TGTCAATTAAGTTGAAAGGATACATTTGTCAAGGGAAGATATTTATGTGAAAATTTTATAGACTTTAAATGTTATATATACTCTTTATTTCGTTAGAAAATTGATAATGTTAGAATGAATTAAACCTACTGTTGTATTACAATATATAATTATTATTTTAAATCAAATCATTTTAATTAAACTTTAGGCATAACACAGTTTATATATATATATATATATATATATATATATATATATATATATATATATATATATATATATATATATATATATATATATATATATATATATATATATATATATATATATATATATGTGTGTGTGTGTGTGTGTGTGTGTGTGTGTGTATTTTCGTTTTGTATGTATATGTACGAGAATGATTCTTTGCGTGTGGCTCATTAGCCATCCTTCAGTCTTTCAAATTCAATTTATCATTATTACATAAGAGGATGAACATAAGATGATTTCGCGTGTTTGATCGACAAAGGAGCAAATGGAAGAGTCCTTTTCAAGTGCAGGGCGACACAAACACCAAAATGGCTCAACAAAAACACTACAGAAAAAAAAATAAAACAACGACAACAACATCTCAGATAATAACATAATCTAGAGGACTAAAAATAAAATAATAAATAAATATAAAAAAAGACTGCATTTGATTTACTGTTTCATCGCTCCCTCTTTTTTCCCATCACTAAAGTTTTTGTCCACCAATTTCAATCCCCAGTTTGAAGAAAGGCTGCTCTGCTTCTTCTGCATTGTCCATTTTGTAGGACTCAATAGGAAATGCTTCACGGTTGGTCAATTGAATAAAAACCTCCACTCTTTGCTTGGTTACCCTTTTTTTATATGAACTACAATTGGAAATGTCTCTATTCTTATTCTATAATATTTATCGATTTCGTTCTGAAGGGGTCCAATTTTTCGCCTGTAATGTTGCAGTGACAGAAACGTACAAGTAATGTTTAAATTATATAATAGTAATTTCATTAGTACACTACTCTACCCAAGCATTTAGCAAACAAATCAGTTTGCACAACATCATAAACAAAATTACTTAATTTATTTTTTATTTATTTATTTTTTTTTAAATTTAAATGTTTCATATTTGTTAAGAAAAATTCGCCTGAAATTTATTAAATTAAATTAATTTTTAATTCAGTATTTAAAAGTATCGAAGATTTTGTATAAAAATTTACGAAATCAATCAACTTCAGATTCGTGCTACTAGACAACTCAAAATCATTATTTAAAAACTTAATGACAATGCAAATAATATCACTGACGAATTATTAGTGTAGTAACCACTCTGTGAATTAGTTTTCGCATGTGGCTCATTAGCCATTCTCTCTCTCTCTCTCTCTCTCTCTCTCTCTCTCTCTCTCTCTCTCTCTCTCTCTCTCTCTCTCTATCTCTATCTATCTATCTATCTATCTATCTATCTATCTATCTATCTATCTCTCTCTATCTCTTCTCTATCTCTCTATCTATCTCTATCCTTCTATCCATCTCTCTCTCTCTCTCTCTCTCTCTCTCTCTCTCTCTCTCTCTCTCTCTCTATCTATCTATCTATCTATCTATCTATCTATCTATCTATCTATCTATCTCTCTATCTATCTATCTACCTTCTATCCATCTCTTTCTCTCTCTCTCTCTCTCTCTCTCTCTCTCTCTCTCTCTCTCTCTCTCTCTCTCTTCTCTCTCTCTCTCTCTCTCTTCGCTCCCCAAATTCAATTTATTAATTTTATAAGAAGATGACCATAAGATTACTCCGCGAGTTTGATCGTCAAAGAAAAAGAAAAATCCTTTTCGACTGAAGGGTAAAAAACACCGAAATGGCTCCACGAAACACTACTATTACTACTACTACTACTACTACTATAACAATATAGCAGCAGCAACAACGACAACTGAGTGAAAATTCCACTTTTTAGTTTGATGTAAGATTGAAAAAACATTCTTGATAACAGCAAAAGTTTTCCCGTTTTAGGAGCAAAACAATAATAAAGTAATTATTGAATTTATAAATAAATAAAAAAAATATAATGTCGCAACTTTCTTTTATACTACAATAATTTTATATTTATGAAATTATCAATTTTTTTTCATCTAAAAATCACTTTGATGATGAGGGATGTATCTATCTCTTCATCTGGATGTGCAGATGCGAATGCGATACTTCAGGCTGATTAAAATACTATTTAGGTCTCTTATCTTTATACAAAATCATATCAGGAATTGCAGGTTCTCCACTTATCCTTGTTAGATCTGATCAGATTTCTAACATTTTGATTGGATTCATATTTTTTCTCATGCCTTTGCCATCGATCTTATATCAAGGCTGAGAAGGCATTCAAATATACACACGCACACACATACACACACTCACGTTCCATGTATACAGAAAGTAAGGAAAATTTTAAAAAAAAAGAAAAGTTAATAAAAGTATGAAAGCAGTATTAAAAAAGTATTTTTAATTCTTTTTTTGGAGTGTTTCCTT
>SEYY01011691.1:130000-135000 GCA_009176605.1 Armadillidium nasatum | reverse complement strand
CTTCAGTGATATAATATTGCCATATAATATTTCATACAAAAAGCGTTTTTTCTTTTGCCGTTGAAAAAGCAAACCACTAAAAATTAGTTCTGCTCTTTTTACTGCAAAATGCACCGTAGCATGCTATATCATCCTCAATATTTTATAAACCGTATTTTAACACACACGCGCACACACACACACATATATATATATATATATATATATATATATATATATATATATATATATATATATATATATATATATATATATATATATATATATATATATATATATATATATATATATATATGTGTGTGTGTGTGTGTGTGTGTGTGTGTGTGTGAGCTTAAGGCAAGAGGCTGAGGTATCACAATTAGTTTGAGAATGTCGGAGATGAAGCCAATAATTGTGTTACTTAGTAATAAGGTTACATTAAGTGATTGATGTAGGAGAAAAACTGTAAAAAAAACAATATTTATCGATATATATATATATATATATATATATATATATATATATATATATATATATATATATATATATATATATATATATATATATATATATATATATATATATATATATATATATATATATATATATATAAAAAAAAGCTATAACTGTTTCCAAAAAACATCAAAAAAGTATAAAAATTTATTGCTAGATATCCAAACAAATCTGTTTTCTTGCCTTTACCCCTCTCACTCTTTCTCAAAGATGGTCACAGGTCTCAGAGAGGTCATCTCCATCATCCCTGGTATTGTATTGTTATCATATAATTTGGAAAAAAAAAATTCTCCCCTCCTCCAGTATATAGACTTCCCAAGAAACATAAATTCACGGTAATACTACTAAAAATTTACTGAAACTTACTAAACCATGTCCAAAATACAAGGATTCTTGATCTCGTAAATTTTTTTATGCTCCTACTTTGGGTCCAACTCTATTAATTTAAAATTACACTCGTTCTACTCAATCATATAAAAATTGCCAGGTTCCAGCTCCGATCCCCTTCAGCTGTAGTTCCTGCTCCTGTCTTAAAAAAAAAAAAAAAAAAAAAAAAAAAAAAAAAAAAAAAAAAAAAATATATATATATATAAATAACTAACTTTTTTTTTTTTTTTTCTTAAGTACAAATCAGAAAATATTTTATAGGAAATAATTTTTTGATCCTCCTATATAGTATGCGGTTTTCAAAGGTGAAATTAACTATTTCTTAACCACCACTCACAGGTCGGTGGTACCAGGGGCGAAGCCATCCCGTAGATAAATGTTCGTGTGCCATGTATTTGTATCTTCTAATTTTTAGACTACATACTATAGTATCATTATTTTTGTTTATCTTTTGATTCAACTCCACCCTCAAATACTTTAACTCCGTTTCTTGCTCCACCCTAAAACCTTGCAGCTCCACCAATCGATTTCCTGTCCCTTAAAATGACATCCCAAAAATTTGTTATTTAACAAATATTTTACCTTCATGAAAGCAGCAAAAATCTTTCCAAACTTATCCTGAACCATTTCAACATCTACTGATGCAAAAAATAACTTTGCAAAAATAATCTTCAACATATCAAAAGCTAGTGTGTTTGTGTGTTTGTTAGCGTGTGTGTGTGTGCAAGCGTGAGTAAGTGTATGTGTGTGCAAGCCTGAGTAAGTGTATGTGTTTGCTTTATATCAGTCAATTGAATTTTCATCATTATCAAATGAGTTTTGTTATTGAACTCAAATTTCTTTTCAAGACGTCTGATTCAGACTTTGAACAAGGAGAGCATCACCAGCTCTCATTGCAAGTGGATTGCTTGATTTGAACTCGTGTTGGCATGAAGGGCAGTATTTTGTCTGCCTGGAGGGACGGGATATACCCAAAACAAAAGGACTTGTAGCTGAAGGAGGAGCGAGCTTCACCTTCAAATGTTTCTTAAGGAACTAAAAAGCTATAAGTTTATATTATATATATATATATATATATATATATATATATATATATATATATATATATATATATATATATATATATATATATATATATATATATATATATATATATATATATATATATATATATATATATATATATATATATATATATATATATATATATATATATGTAAAAATTTGGTCGTGTTATTTTTTACATTTCGAAAGACCGCCTATATAAAACTATCGAAAATTTCCCCTCGGAAGTAACTTCGATCCCTTAACGCTGATTGGCTATTTAAAACCAAGATGGCGACCACCAACAACATCGAAAGTAAAAAGAAAATAAAGAAAAAAAAAAGGGGCCTAAGTTGTTGCGGGAAGGAAAATCGGAGCTCTTTCCTTGACTTAAATTATTAATTTCCAGGGGAGGAAAAATTAAGGAAGAAAAAAAGGGGAAAAAAAGTTAACTGGACATTTTTTCAGTCTTGGAAGATTTTCCGAAATATTTTAGGTCATAATAATATTATAATTATTAAAGTTCGTTCGTAATTTGAACATATACATATGTATATATTCACCCACACCCACACACGCACACGAACACACTAACAAACCCTACACCCTCCGCATACAGAGACTCTCTATATATATATATATATATATATATATATATATATATATATATATATATATATATATATATATATATATATATATATATATATATATATATATATATATATATATATATATATATATATATATATATATATATATATATATATATATATATATATTAAATTAAAAAAATTTATAATAAGAAAATGCTTATAGGATTGAGCATAGCAGTTAAATCTGGGGTTAGAGCTGGACAAAGAAAAGATGAGGAGCTAGAAAAATGGATCACACGAGGAAGAAGATCTGTATTTTTATGTGTTTATGAAATAAAGTTGTATATAAGTTGTAAATACTATTATTATGGTCCTGGAAGTAACAGAAGAAGAAAAAGTGACAAAAGAAAAAGCATTCAGATGGTATCGTCAAAATTTGAGTATCGTATTCTTACTTAATCTAAGTAATATATGAAACAGATGCATTTCTCTTTAAAGTGAAATTTTTGGAGAGACGTGGTCATAAAACACAAATTTACTAATCCTAAATCAGAGATATACTAAATATCAGAGGAAGACATTATCACGAAATTTTTTTCCACAATTTTCTTTAGGAGAAACTGCTTGTATTGTCGAAGTGACAAATTTTGGAATTAACTTAAGGTCACATCACAAAGAGGAAGTAAGATTATAATGGGAATTTTTGGCCTTTGAATTAAAACATTTTTATTACGAGTATTTTGATAAAAAATTAATTTGTTTTTTCAAATAAGCAACATCAAAGTTAAATAGGAATCACAGTCGTGGGGAGTAAATTTTAAAATTCACAATAATTGACATTCATTATTTTAGGGTGACTGTTTGGTTTGGTATTCAAAAATCTTTATTGAATGTTAAAGAATAAAAGTTTAGTTTTTCACTTATAGAGAATAATTTATTTGAATGAGCTTCAGAATGTTCCTTATAATTATATTCAAAAAAACAGTATGCAACCTTCCCACAGATTTGTCTTTAAAAAATAATGTCATTTTTTATTTTTATTATTAAAATAGTAACTTTTCAACTTCACTGTAAAAATAAACCTTTCTAATTCCTTTCTATAGAAAGGAAATAGAAAGGCTTAGTCTAATTTCTCATATTTCTCTATTTCTTAGAGCGGAATTATAAAGGCTATTCAGAATTTGGGAGGCACTAGAGCGGAATTAAAGAGGAAATAGAGCGGTGTTTATGGTTTTCGTCCATTGCCTTTCTAATGCCGCTCTATCAAAATATTTTCTCGACATTGCATGCCGCTCAAATGCCTTTCAAAGTTCTTGTTGAGCGGCATCGATTCGATTTTAAAATCTCTTTTGCCTTTAAACACACATACACACACACACACACACACACACACACACACACACACACACACACACACCGACACACAAAAACACACACCTATATATATATATATATATATATATATATATATATATATATATATATATATATATATATATATATAATATATATATATATATATATATATTATATATATATATAAATATATATATATATATATATATATATATATATATATATATATATATATATATATATATATATATATATATATATATATATATATATATATATATATATATATATATATATCTTATGGTGCATGGGTAAAAGGTCAGAGACCTACTAATTTCAACAAGAGTTGGAGGAATTCCGAAATCAAAGTCCAATTAAAGGCCGACATGACCCTATACACTGTTTGAACGTATACAAGTCAAAAGAAGTAAGAAGAGTAGAGCCTATTACCAAATCATCGACAGCGAACATAGTCGACAGGGTAAATGGTTGACTCTTTTGAAAAAAATCTTACGGCCATTTTTCTCTTCAATTTAAACGTGTCGACATTTGGCAGTATGTAAAAAAAAAATTGTTTCGAAAATTTGACCAATATGCATTTTAGTTTTCATCGATATATAGGCATTTTATTATTATTATTATTATTATTATTATTATTATTTCATTATTATTATTATTATTATTATTATTATTATTATTATTATTATTATTATTATTATTATTATTATTTTTTTCTTCTTCTTCTTCTTCTTCTTTTCTTATTATATTATTATTATTATTATTATTATTATTATTTATTATTTTATAAATTATTCTTTTATTATTATTTTTATATTATTATTATAAAATTATTATTTTTATTAATTATTATATTTATTATTATATTATTATTATTATTATTTTAATATATTATTATTATTATTGAATGAATTATTATTTTATTTTAATTAGTTTGTTAAATTGAATAAAAGTTTAGTTTTTCGTCGACCTGAGTGGTGGTAATGATGAATGAAAAAACCTTCAACTTTAGCAAAACCAACGCTTTTATATGAAACCAATCCGTACTTTCAGAAATAGCAAATATAGTCAGTCATAGGACTCTCTGTCTCTCAATATATATATATA
>SEYY01011691.1:122500-125000 GCA_009176605.1 Armadillidium nasatum | reverse complement strand
TGATGATAATAATAATAATAATAATAATAATAATAATAATAATAATAATAATAATAATAATAATAATAATAATAATAATAATAATAATGCTTAAATGCGGAAGAAATATTTCCACTATTACGTCACTAGAATAATCACGTATTGACTTTGAACTTTAATAAATGCTTTAAATTATGAAATAAAAAAACTGTAATGTGTACAGTTAAAGTAAGTACAAATTGATGATTATGCATAATCGCTGGTAAAAGTAATAAATACTCTTTTTCTGGGATACGGGGTGCAATTGCATCATCAAATATTGAAGACACAAATGACCACCGAAATTTGTCTACGGAGGAGATCTGTCTGTCCCGTTAACACCGACCCGCGAGTGACTTAAATAATTAAATACTTATTTACTATGTTACTAGTGAACAATTGTTGTAATTGTACTTGCTCTAATGTTGTAAAATTTCCTCAGTCAGATATGCACGCCAAAGCACGATCGTTTCGATAAATTTTTGATGAATCAACTATTGTTAACCATTAGAACATTAGAAAAATATGGACAGTTAGAAACCACACGGTCATATCGAGACTGTCTCAGTCAAAGTCAGTTCATTCATGCAAAGTAAGATAAAAATAAAACTAGGCCACTTATAAATGCTAATAGAAATTTAAAACAAGTTTATTATATTGTTAAAGGCATGAATAAAAAGAAATTTTTGGTATATATTAATGTTTTGTACTTTGTTTTTATACGTTAATGTCCTTAATGAAATGTAGCAAAAGGGAATATTTTTTAATTTTTTTTTATAAATATTTTTTTCTTCAAAAAATAGTTTTATAAATTGAAGGAAAAAAGGAAAACAAAATCTTTTCTTCCTGTTTATGATATTTTTACACTCCAAAAAGGGGAAATATTATTATATTTTCAACTTTATTACATTTTCCGTAACATGTTGTTATATATTATATATGTTAAGAAATTAATGTATAAAAACAAAGTATAAAACATTAATAAATAACAAAAATTTCTTGATATTGATACATTTAACAAAGTGTAATAAACTTTTCTTAAATTTCTATTAATATTGATAAGTATTTAACAATAGCTGACTCATCAAAAGTTTATAGAATGGACCGTAGCTCTGAATTACTTATCTGACTATGGAAAATTACAATATTAGAGCAAGTACAATTACAGCAATTGTTCTGTTAAAAAAATATCATTCAAATAGGAATTTAAATGGTATAGTAGATATGTTATAATCAACACATCAGAAAAATCCAGAAATGCGACATAATATATAATATAATATAATATAATATATATATATATATATATATATATATATATATATATATATATATATATATATATATATATATATATATATATATATATATATATATATATATATATATATATATGTGCGTGTGCGTTTGGGAGTGTAGGTCTGTGTGTGCGTGTATGTGTGTGTGTTGTTTGTATCTGTGTTCTTTATGCGGTAGTAATTTAATATCTCTCTTTTGTTACAAAAACGGTGGGAATGACGTCATATCAAGTTGAAATAAAGAACTTTCCCTTTATGTCGAAAGAAAGAAAGAAAGAAAACTCAGCTACGAAATATACATAAAAAGAAAATTATAGAAATGCAGTAAAAAGGAAATTTTTTTTTATATATAATTTTTTTTCAAAAAATAGTTTTATAAATTGAAGGAAATAAAGAAAACAAAAATCTTTCTTCCTGTTTATGATTTTTTCCCCCCTTAAAAATAGACATAAAGTTTCCTTATACACACATTTCATCTCAAAGTCGCTCCAGGCCAAGGGAAATAAAATTCCCTTTTTTTTCCCTTGTCTGCTATACCTTATTAATAGGAATTTTTAGTTAAAGTTATTCATTTCTCTACCGAATAGAGAAAGACGACACTTACCACATACGCGATACAACGCTCCTATACCTTACCTTCTTTAGCCACAACATAAAACCACATTCATAATCCTTGAGGTACAGCTGCTCTCCATACCACATGCAGACTCTCTCTCTCTTCGTGTGTGTCAATTGGCCCCCGCGTACTCCTTTTTGTGCATCGCTGCGGGGTCACGTTGCCTTAGAGAACTTTCCGTTTTTATTATAATGAATCTTACACAAAAACGGGACTTTATTTTTTCCAAAAGGAAATTCCCAAAAATTTTCTCTCCAATTTCGGTATTGTCAAATCAAATTATGTACTTCAAAATACATAGAAATGTTTCTGTATATTCTCTCTCTCTCTCTCTCTCTCTCTCTCTCTCTCTATATATATATATATATATATATATATATATATATATATATATATATATATATATATATATATATATATATATATATATATATATATATATATATATATATATATATATATATATATATATATATATATATATATATATATATATAAAATCTATGGAGCGAATTTGATATTTTCACATTACTCAATTGTTGAACAAAATTACTACGTAATAATAATA
>SEYY01011691.1:117500-120000 GCA_009176605.1 Armadillidium nasatum | reverse complement strand
GTAATATTTGTGGACCTTTGGGCCTTTATTATTTACTTAGCTCCCCTCAAAAGCGAAGACATCGCTTTATTAAGAAGAAAAGAGGAAAACCCAAAATGATATATACATATATATATATATATATATATATATATATATATATATATATATATATATATATATATATATATATATATATATATATATATATATATATATATATATATATATATATATGGGGGGGGTTTGTGTGTGTGTTTTGTGAGTGTGTGTATGTTCGTTCGTGTGTGTACCAAATGAATGGGAGGAAATATTGTAAGCAAATGTCTGAGTTATTTCTGTCACACGCACGCATAAAAGAAAATATTAATCAAGCTCCTTCGGTATTGAGGATCCCTAATATCGAACGGAGTAAAATCTAAAAATAGAACTCCAAAAATTGTATCGATTCGAACGGCGTCAAAACATTATCCCACATTCTTTCCTTCGTCATTAACATTATCAGAAATTCTTCAAAAAATTTGCAATATATTTTTTTTAATGTAATATGCAAAACTATCCTGCTATCTAACATTTAAAAAAAAAAAAAAAAAAAATTCTTTACTTACAATTTAAATTTACATTAATTATTCTTATGAATAACTAGATTAAAAAATTGCTCTGTTACTACCAAAAATTGCCCGGATACTACCGAAAAAAAGCTAAGCAATCAAAAATCTCTACTTAACGATCCTTGACAACCTACTTTTGAAGGACAATAGAACGCCCACTTGGCCTAAAATTCAACAATAACGGAATTATGTTCAACCAATTGACTCCACACAAGGCCCACCAGTAAAAACGTCAAAATTTGGATGATGGATGCGACGAAAAACAGCCGCGATCGGTATCCGTGTACATTCGTCACTACAAGTTTGATTTATTTATATTTATTGTAAAAGTGAAAACGATATATATATATATATATATATATATATATATATATATATATATATATATATATATATATATATATATATATATATATATATATATATATATATATATATATATATGTGGGGTGGTGTCTACTGCAGGCCACATCCATTCCCCAGCACTCACCTCCTCACCAATCTTTTCCACTCACTAGTATCCTCCGTCAACCGTACTACCTTTCTCCCAGCTCATCCCTTTATCTCTCGATAACTACTTGACCCCAATCATCTAACCTCTCTTCAGTCTTCCCACCACCTCCCCCACACTCCACTTCTGATACAAATATCTTTTTCTGCCTAGTCTCTCCACTTTCATCCTAGAAACATACCTAAACCCCCTTAACATGCTCTGTTCAGCTCTCCCAAAAATACTTCTTCTCCAACCACATATCTTCCTTACTCTAATATTCCTGACTTTCTCTTTTATTTATACCACACTCCGCCCTTAGACCTTTCATTTCGAAAACCAACATTTTTTCTCTTCCTCTCATTCAACCTCCATACTTCGCTTCCATATATAACCACCGGTATACAACATCTCTCATACATTTTCCCCTTCACCTCTCTTGGCAACCTTCCTCTACACCAAATATTTCTCAAACCTCTCAACACCTCATCCTCTTCTCTTATTCTGTGCCCCCTTCCCCAAAATTCACCCCCAGATATTTAAATGAATTAACCCACTAAAGTCTCTCCCTCACTCACTTTAATTTGCATTTCATCTCCCCCATCCAAACCCCTATCCTCTCCCTCCCCATTTTTCATCCACAACACTTTACTTTTACCCGAATTTAATCTTAAGCCCAACTTGTCACATCTTTTTAGAACCTCTTCCACCAGTACCTTCAAACTCTCCTGTGTCTCAGCCAAAAATAGATCATCCGCATACAACAACACATTCGTATCCCACACACCCTGTTGCTCCATCATTAAATAAATTAAACAACCCGGAGACATTACACAAATCTGCAGCCTCAATCCATTATTCACATAAAAAATCTCAGTCTCCATTCTATTTACTCTCACACACGCTTTACTATTCCAACTCTTCTTTTATATATATATATATATATATATATATATATATATATATATATATATATATATATATATATATATATATATATATATATATATATATATATATATATATATATATATATATATATATATTATATATATATATTATATAATACAACTCCAATATAAAAATTTCAGAAAATCTATATAGTTTTTTTTAGGGAAATTATTATTATTATTATTATTATTATGATTATGATTATTATTATTATTATTATTAATATTATTATTATTATTATTATTGTTACCGAAATTTAAATATAACGTAGATTTGTTTTTAATTTGGTACCATTGTATTGTTTTCTTTTCTTTGTCTTTTTTTTTGGTGGTAATTAGTTTTATTATTTTTTATTCCTTATTTACCTGTTTTTCCTTTTTTTTTTTCAAAGAAAAAATTTCCTTCAAAAAGGAAAAAATATAAAATAAAGAAAAAAGAAAAAAAAGAAGAAAAAATTAAAGCCAGCATG
>SEYY01011691.1:107500-110000 GCA_009176605.1 Armadillidium nasatum | reverse complement strand
CTTTTCTTTTTAAATAAGCACATCTTGTGCCACATATAAAGGTTTTTCCTTAGCAATAATTCATGCAGCAGAAGCATTATTGTTATTTCGGAAATTTAACAATCTATTGCTATATAATTAGTTCAGAAGAGTTGGACATCAGTAACATTTTCCTTTATTAGTTCCCATTTTTTAATATTAGATGTATTATTGGTAACAAGTCTACCAATTTTGTAACTAAATTTTCATTTTTATATAGATTTGAAACTTTTAAGAGATATTCTACTACTTAGTTAATGTGAAGTAACAACTATATTAACTAAATTAATTCACTAAAAGTTAATAAACTTGCAGCTTCAGATACACATTTAAAAAGGCTCATTTGATTCATCACTAGGTTCAAGTCATCAAAGACACAAAGTTTGAATCTACAGAAAGCTTAATTATTATCAACTTTTACTACAAGTTTTACATCCAGAACACAATGCTCAGTATCAACTCTAAAAGTCTTTTGTTTTATAATTTTGAAAGGAGATTTAGTTGCATGAATCATTTTTTTGTACAAGGCTTCTTTACCTTCCACTCTTTAGGTTTTCTTCCACGAAAGTAAACGGTGAAGTCTTATAAGAATATATATGAACGCTTTCTCTGAGATGGTAATAATAGATATTCAAACTTACAAATTTAAAAATGCTGTTTTTATATAACTCTTTTAAAAAAAAATTTTTTTAACAGTTTTTACAGTTATTTCATTTTGATAAGTAATAAAACCTGACAAAAAAAAATCTTAAAGAATCAATTAATTTAAATCAATCAGGTCAAAACCGATATATATATATATATATATATATATATATATATATATATATATATATATATATATATATATATATATATATATATATATATATATATATATATATATATATATATATATATATATATATATATATATATATATATATATATATATATATATTAGTGATGGCATCCGCACAAAAATCAACATCCGCATCCACATCCGCATTTTCGAAAATTCAACATCCGCATCCACATCTGCATCCGCACTTTCGGAAATTCAACATCCGCATCCGCATCCGCATCCGCACTTTCGGAAATTCAACATCCGCATCCGCATCCGCACTTCTCCAAAATTCGACATCCGCATCCGCATCCGCATCCGCAAATTAGAAAATATGACATCCGATCCATCATATATATATATATAATATATATATATATATATATATATATATATATATATATATATATATTATATATATATATATATATATATATATATATATATATATATATATATATATATATATATATATATATATATATATATATATATATATATATATGCGAATTGTAGATCAAGAGTGAGGGTGAAGAGAGAACTATCGGATTGGTTTAGCATAGGAGTGGGATTGAGACAGGGGTTTGTAATATCTCCATGTTATTTAATCTATTGATGAATGGTTTACTTAGAAAAATGGAGAGAGAAGGGAAGAGTATTAAGTTGAGAAATATGGAGGGTGAATGTGAAGTGAATGTTTTACTTTTTGCAGATAATGCGGCATGTGTTGGTGGCAGAATCTGGAGAAAAGATGAGAATACTTGTGAGAGAGTTTGAAGGGAAATGTGCAAACAAGAGATTGAAATTCAATCCAGCGAAGAATAAAGTTATGAGGATTGGAGGTGGGGATGAGGAAATGTGGAGGGAGGAATTGGTTTGTAGAAGTGTGAGAATGGAAACTTGAGGAGGTGAATGAATTCAAATATCTAGTAATGTTGGGTGGAAGGTAAGGGTGGGACGGAAAAATGGAATAAAGAACAGAGTGGTAGAAGGAATGAAAGTATTGGGGGGCCTAAGAAAAGTATGGAAGAAAGGAAAAATTTCGAAAGAAATAAAGATAAGAATGTTTGAATGTATGTGTTCACCTTCTGTATTGTATGTGTGTGAAACATAGACGATAAGTGCTCGGTCGAGAAAAAGTTTCAATGTCTTTGAGATGAAAGATTTGAGAGCGATATATAAATTGAGAAGGATTGATAGGATTAGAAATGAAAGAATAAGGGAGATGTGTAAATGGAAGAAGGGTGAAATTAGAGAGGAGGAGGATGTGCTAAAATGGTTTGGACATATGTGAAGAATGAAAGAGAACAGAATGGTTGGCAAGGTACGTAGATCCGATGTAGATAGGGAAGGGGAGGGGAGGGGAAGGCCGAAGTGGAGATGGATGGATGGAGTGAGAGTGATTTTGATGGAAGGAATTTGAGTTTAGACGAGGGCAGAAGATTTGTAGAGACAGAGATGGAGGGAGGTGGTGAAAGCGTTGAAAGACAAGAATAGTTATGTTTGTAAGGGAATTGTGGCGGGCACCACCTCACGGAAGTGGGAAAGGTGATAGTGATATATATATATATGTATATATATATATATATATATATATATATATATATATATATATATATATATATATATATATATATATATATATATATATATATATAT
>SEYY01011691.1:97500-100000 GCA_009176605.1 Armadillidium nasatum | reverse complement strand
ACTATTATTTTAAAATAATAATGATAATTATTATTATAATAATAATTATTGTTATGATAATAATAATAAAAATAATAATAAGAAGAGTTTTTTAATATGTAGGTTAATCCGTTACGTTTTCGGCAATGAAAATTACAGGAATATTAAATATAAATGATTATTATTATTATTATTATTATTATTATTATTATATTATTATTATTATTATTATTATTATTATTTTTATTATCATTATTATTATTATTATTATTATTATTATTATTATTATTATTATTATTATTATTATTATTATTATTATTATTATTATTATTATTATTATTATTATTATTATTATTATTATTATTATTATTATTATTATTATTATTATTATTATTATTATTATTATTATTATTTATTATTATTATTATTATTATTATTATTATTATTATTATTATTATTATTATTATTATTATTTATTATTATTATTATTATTATTATTATTATTATTATGCTATTATATTATTATTATTATCATTATTATTATTATTGCTATTATCATTATTATTATTTCAGCTATTATTATTATTATTATTATTTTTTTAACATTTCTTTTTAAGAAGACCCTTTTTCATGTTATTAAAAATTTTTCAATGTTATTTTATAAATTTAAAGTGAATGGATAGTCAAAATATGACCAACAGGACATATTTGAAGAGAATAATTATTTCTATTCTTAATTCAATGGTTAATATGGAATAACTAAAAATATTATAATGAACAAAGGCCTATTCTTATCCATCTTTTTAAAAAACTTTTTCTTTGAATTTCGGATATATTTATAAATTATGAAAGGGCAAATAATAAATTTCGAAATGATAATAAACTTAGAAAATAAGTGATAACGAATAATAAAATGAACGAAAAGATTTTATCAGATACGCTAATTGATCAGACTTGCTAACCAAAAATACACACACCTATATATATATATATATATATATATATATATATATATATATATATATATATATATATATATATATATATATATATATATATATATATATATATATATATATATATATATATATATATATATATATATATATATATACATAAGATACTTATAATAGCAAATTATTATTTTAATAAGAAAAACAATAATAATAACAATCATTAATTTTTTAATTATTATAATTATATCAAGGATATATTCATATATCAAAAAGGTTGAAAACCCAAAAAATAGAAAAACGCCCAATTTTGAAGCTGGTTATTTCGAAATTATTTTTATCCACATACATTTAATATTTAAACGGATATGAAAATTTGAAAGTGTATATTTCTGACGTGACATTAAATACAAAAGAATCTGTGAAAAGTTTGTGTTATTTTAGATTTGATGCCAATAAGGAAAAATTTGACCAAAGCGTACTCATCGTCAAGTGAGTCATGCTTCAAAGAAGTAAGATTCGTGTAAACCATATATATATATATATATATATATATATATATATATATATATATATATATATAATATATATATATATATATATATATATATATATATATATATATATATATATATATTTTATAATTTTTTTATTTATTAATATAATTTTTATTATTTATATATATATATTATATATATATATATATATATATATATATATATATAATATATATATATATATATATATATATATATATATATATATATATATATATATATATATATATATATATATTATATATATATATATATATATATATATATATATATATATATATATATATATATATATATATATATATATATATATATATATATATATATATATATATATATATATATATATATATATATATATATATATATATATATATATATATATATATATATATATATATATATATATATATATATATATATATATATAAAGTGAGAGAGAGAAAAAAAATAAAGTTTGTTTTTAAAATATAATAACTTGTTTTAAAAATAGTTCATGACAAACGAGGATTATGATAATAAAAATAATAAAAATAACAAAAATAATTATAATAATAATAATAGCAAGCAATAATAATAATGATAATAATAATAATAATAACAATAATAATAATAATAATAATGATAATAATAATAATAATAATAATAATAATAATAATAATAATAATAATAATAATAATAATAATAATAATAATAATATATAATAATAATAATAATAATAATAATAATAATAATAATAATAATAATAATAATAATAATAATAAAGATAATAATTATAATAATAATAGCAAACATAATAATGATAATAATAATAATAATAATAATAATAATAATAATAATAATAATAATAATAATAATAATAATAATAATAATAATAATAATAATAATAATAATAATTAATAATAATAATAATAATAATAATAATATATAATAATAATAATAATAATAATAATAATAATAATAATAATAATAATAATAATAATTAACTGATATTAAAACATTAACAATGAA
>SEYY01011691.1:82500-92500 GCA_009176605.1 Armadillidium nasatum | reverse complement strand
AAAAAAAAAAAAATTAAAAAAAAAAAAAAAAAAAAAAAAAAATAATATATATAATATATATATATATATATATATATATATATATATATATATATATATATATATATATATATATATATATATATATATATATATATATATATATATATATATATATATATATATATATATATATATATATATATATATATATATATATATATATATATATATATATATATATATATATATATATATATATATAAGATATTTCGCGTCTAGCTGACTTAGGAGAATTATTCATGAAACATTTGGCTAGATGGTTGAAGTTCTTGTACATGTTCAAAAGGTACCCCCTCTAATCTCTCATCTTTTTACATACTAAATACACTACACCTCACATGCCTTCTTTATAAATTTTTATGGTGGTAGGAGAATTTTTTGTAATAGGTGCTCTGGTGAGAGGGAGACACGTAAATGTTTTTCCTTTGTCCATTCTGGCTACCAACATCTATCTGTTAGTGACATCAGGTAATGGGATTGGTATCATTAAGGAAATACCGATCGGTTTATTCTAATCGACTGTCTTCTTTTTTCCTTATTACCTGCAAAATTTTAGGATTTTATTCTAGTTTCCTTCTACATCCCCCACCAACTCTTTCTCTCGAACTCACCTCCTGTTCTCAACCGGTACCGAAGGATTGAGTCTTTGGAAATTAAACCCCTTCCTGTTTCCTCTTACACTCTCTATCTTCTATTTTCATCCAAAGACTGATTTTGTTCGCATGTGTCCGTTGTTTAGCATGTTCTTTTGCTGTTATTTGGGAATCTCAAGAATTTCCTATCGTTATGGCGAATCTATGAATAAATTCATCGATGCTGGTTATTCTTCTCCTAACTTTTCTGACTCTTCTTAATTCCCCTGTTGAACTATTTTCTCTCAGCTTCTAGCTCGTTTTTCTGATTCATTATTCTGGGTGTACGATCCAATTAGCAACTAAATGTCGTAGTGATACATTTGTGCTTTAAGAAGTGATGTTAAAAGGAAGACATCATACAAATACCGAATACGACGATCTAGCTTACAGGAACAGTTTGTTTTGTATTGGAAATCCTATAGCTGCAGTTATGGAATGTCATCGAAGATATCCTATCCGACAAGCTCTCAGTCGGAGCTTTTTTTCCGAGCATACATTTTTCGTAATGGTGCTCTTCCCAGCGTCTATATCTAATAAGAGAGTACAGGTCAGCAACATGCTATTGAAGAAGAAAAATTTTATTGATGGTAGAGGTTCACAAATATTATCTTTTTTCCTGTAAAACTTTTTATCAAGAAAATAAATAAAGATAAATATAAAAATATTTGTGAGTATCAAAATAACTTTGCTATTTACGAAGCCTTTTTGTATGTATTTTTTCTGTTTTTGCTGCAATAATATGGATTCTTGATTATCCTAAACTTACAGCACTGATCTGAATTACTATAATTTTAATTATATTTTTACTATGGTAGTATATCCCTAGAATCCGCAAGTTGGATCGAACAGTGACCCTCATGCACGTGAGTCAATCATTATGCCGATTGTGCCACGGTAAACGGCCAATATATGTATCATTCATTATTATTGTTACGTTTTTTCAACAAAATTCAATCACCTACAATTTCAGAATGTAAAGATTTTTATTTAATTTTCCAACACACAATCGTATACTCAAAATACTAACCAGTTTTCGAGAGGTTTTTGGGTTTTTGCTAAAGTCTATGGGTTTTTGGGTTTTTCAGCAAAGTATAAATATATTAAGTAATGGAATCTTATGTTATAAAATTCTGTCTAACGGTACTTTGCAAAATATCTGACGTAATTTCAAACAATTTCAATCTGTGATTGGTCAATTGATTTAAATATAGGAACTTTTTCGTTGGCAGGTGATTTAACTATAGTGATTTGAATGACTTCACCACGATCATCATAGACTCGTTTCATCCCTTGATTTTCTGCCGTTCTTCGGACTTCGTTGATTTAAATTTTGGGAGTAGAAAGAAGCATACGTCATAATTTACGGAAAGTAAAACTGTTGTACGATATCATTTATACTAACTAAATATATTTATACTTTGGGACAAGACCGCACTCAGCAGATCATCTGACGCAGATTGACAAAAATGTGTCGTGGAATTGGAATTGGAACTAAAATACTTGTAAGCTTAAAAATAGTTACGTTAGGGTGATGATTGAATATTGTGAATATGTTTGGCCCCGTACCAGAGGAAAACGTTGATATGTCATGACAGTGTGTCAGTGAACCTGACAAGAAATAATAATAAAGATCTATAGAAGTTCTTGAGTGTTTTATAAATTTATCAAAATAAGAGAAAGATTCATCCTGGTAGATGAAGAGCACGAAAAAGAATGATTAAAAAAAAGATTGATTCTTTTAAGGAAAACAAAAAATTGGTTAACCCTAATAAAAAATGTCAATATTTTTAACACCTTATTTTCATTTAGTTTATCAAATAGTTTATATTTAATATTATAAGATGTCAAAAGACTATAATTTCGTAATAGTCAACTAGGATATATCCATCTGGAATTTGGTAATTGTCTAGAACAACCCATCCAACTGTAATTTAATTCATATCAAATATAGACTGGGAATATATTTAATTTTTTATTTACTTTTTGAAAAGTATAAAAGTTGGAGGCAAGAGTCACAAGACATTTATTTTAAAACAGTTTTTAGTATTAAAAAAGTTACCTGTTATTGTAGATGGAGACAACCATTTTTGGAATTTAGAACTATTTAATGTGTATTTTAAATATCAATATCAAAATTGATGTTGATATTGATAAATATCAATAAACAGTGAAAGAGTAAACTATTCATGATTCAGTGTTACAGGAAGATGCAGATAAATGCATGTGTACATATATTTAAATCTACATACCTGGATTTATTTTAAATCCTCGTACTTTATATTTTGATATGTACCTTTAGGGAAATTGACATAGTTATAATTTATAATTTAATTTTGTTGTTTTTTCAAATGTATAATAGCAAAATGGTTGAATATCTGTACAATCTTCAAAAATATTTTTTCTATATACCTAATCATTTTAATGCTGTTTTACAGGGAATTTTTTAAAAAATTTCCCATGCACAGAAACAAAATGGTTGAGTATAGGAATAAAATTTTCAGAGGTTGTACTAGCCAAGATACACATTTTTTATTTAGAATTTTTTTTGTATACCATAGCCATTTTGCTGTTATGTGTAGGAAAGTTCTTAAAATTTTTCCTGTGCATAGTTTCAATATTATTTGGGAAAACAAATAATTATACCAAATAAAAAATGCATCTTTCCGAACTGTACAACCTCTGAAAATTTTATATAGATTGGAAAAAAAAAAAAAAAAAATATAATATATATATATATATATATATATATATATTAATATAATATATATATATATATAATATAATATTAATATATATATATATATATATATATATATATATATATATATATATATATATATATATATATATATATATATATATATATATATATATATATATATATATATATATATATATATATATATATATATATATATATATATATATATATATATATATATATATATATATATATATATATATATATATATATATATATATATATATATATATATATATATATATATATATATATATATATATATATATATATATATATAAAAAATAAAAAATATATAAAATATATATATATATATATATATATATATTATATATATATATATATATATATATATATATATATATATATATATATATATATATATATATATATAAAAGCAAATTTTTTTCTTGTTAGTATTACCCCATTTTATAACTATTAATATTTTTTGAATGGCAAGGAAAATTTACGTTTTTCATATGCAAACACTTTCATATTTTCTAAGTCCACTTAGTTAGATTTTATTGTAGTCAAAATAGTTTTATATTTTTGATAGACTAGAAAAAAAAATTCAAATTTTGGCATAAAAATCTACCCAAAGAGGGAGAAATTTTTTTTGTTATAGTTATTTATTAAATTTCTTTTATACAAAATATTGAAATATGAAGATTATTCTACTAAAAAAATTTGAAAATCGAGAATATAAATAGTTTCTTTCATAATAAAAATTTTTTATTAAAATTTACATTTGAGGGTGGTTAGTTTTCCCCCATTTGATGGCAGTTTAAGTAATTTGAGTTTTATATTTTTACTAACATACAGAATGAAAAAATTCAATAGTTGCTCACAGGTTCAAAACCCTAGGATATATATATATATATATATATATATATATATATATATATATATATATATATATATATATATATATATTATATATATATATATATATTTCAGATACGTAAAAATGTACTTAAAATTTATATTTTTATGATTTTTTATTCAAATACAGCTTGAAGAAGCTGTTTTACAGTTTTTAATAACTGTAGCTTGAAATATGAATACAGAGGTAATATATATATATATATATATATATATATATATATATATATATATATATATATATATATATATATATATATATATATATATATATATATATATATATATATATTATTATTATTATTATTATTATTATTATTATTATTATTATTTTTATATGATGATAAACTTTTATTGTAATGTTTATAGAAGATTGTATTTAATTTCTATCCATTTTATTTGAAGATTAGAATTGCTGATGATCAGGACTTTGAACATCTGAAAAATTTATGTGATAAACATGATGGATGGACTCTTTCATATGAAAAGTCTCCAACAGCAGTCTGGACAAAGCCAGCAATACAGTCAGATTTTCATATGATAAAGGTAATAGACAAGAAAATATTTATAATTTAGATACATGCTCATTTTGTAAGTGTTGCTTGATAGTAAAATATTATTATTATTATTGAAATATATTTTCTAAAACCTTGAATAAATTGTCTTGTATATAATATATATATATATATATATATATATATATATATATATATATATATATATATATATATATATATATATATATATATATATATATATATATATATATATATATATATATATATATATATATATTATTTTTTTTTTTTTTTTCAGGTTTTAACTTCATATAGTGATATTTCTGGAAATGTCCTCTATGATGTTTTGCATGATCCAGAGTATCGACATGTTTGGGATAAACACATGATACATTCTGTTGATGTTGGGTTTTTAAATCCAAACAACGATCTTTCATATTATGCAAGTAAATTTTATTCATTTATTTGTATTATGAATAAGGGTAAAAAAGAGAGAAAAGTCATTACTGTTTACCTGAAATGAAAATGTTCTGTTTGCACTCCTTTTATGATAATTTTCACTGTAAAAGTTAATATTATTTGTAGACATAAATGTTGTTCAATGTAGTTTTTGTAAAATCACATTGCAAATGTTGCGCATGTTTAAATTTATAAGATTTTATTATTACTTTGAAAATGTTTATTAAAAAGTCATTTGAAACTGAAAACCATATTTTACATTATACTTGCAAATTGAAAATTAGTTTATGCGGTTACGATTCTTATAGTGACTTGCTACAAAATTGCTAATGTATTGTGATTTGTAATTTCATTTTTTCTTTTTCTTTCTTGTTTTATCCTAAGAATAATTTTTTTTTAATTTTATTATCATTCGCTAGGTTATGCTTCAGCTAATAAATTTTGAAGGTGATTCAGGGATAGAAAATGAAAAAAAGTCATAAAATTATTTGCGATGTTATATAATTGTTAGTAGAGTGGCTTCTGCTTAATTTATGAATAAGTAGCATTAAAATTTTTACAATAGTTTAAATGTTCTTGATTGTTCCCATAATAGATAATTTTTTTATTAATTCTTTTTGAATATACATGAAGGTACTAATTTGTCAATTTATTTATTAAATTCCCGAAGTTGAGCAATTTTAGTCATTTCCATTATTTAAAAATAAATAAATAGGGTATTTAATATTTCTAGTAAGAGTTCATATGAAACTTATTTTCAGTTGTAAAATGATTTTTGAGAAGATTGAATGTACACTCCATTATAAAATATGTAAGTTTCCAATAAAATGTATTTCCATTTTGGCAGTTGATTTCTGACTAATTATGCTTGTAAAATATTTCATTGTGGTAAATTTAATGTGGTTTGTTCGTACATTATATGGTTATTTGGTACTTATCCCTGTAATGTATTTTAATTTTTGATGGGATTTGGTCTTATTAGTTTTCCTACATAATACTATAATTAAAATTAATAATATTTGCTTACAATATTAATCAAGCTTTTGTAAAACATGGATTGTAATAGAAGTAAAAATTCCAGTAGGTTGAAATATTTCATGAAAATGCTATAATATTGAGTAATGCTGAATTTTTTGGGATGCAAAGATTGACTAAATTATATTTTTCTTTGGTTGAAAGTTTAAAAGTAAAATAATTAAAAAATAATTTGTTGTGTATTTATAAGAAAATAGAATTTATATTTTTAAAGAAATACAAAATAATGAATGTATTGGTTAAATTTTATGAAAATAAGAACTATGCAAGCTAGAGCAGTAAACGCTCTAACCATTTCTTGAAAGTATTTAGCTTTCTAGATTTCTTGTAATTTTCTTATGACTTGTAGAACACTTAACAACTGTGAAATAATCATTAAGAGTATTACTTGCGTTTTTATGTTTCATTTTTATTTAGCAATTTATTTATTTATATTTTCACCCCTCTCCTCAAAAGGGTACATATGTCTTTGTCTTAGGAGAGAGGAAAGTTTAATGATGGTTGTAGTCATTGAGTGAGTAATCATAACACTAAAAGCTTTTTTTTTTTTGAATCTAGAATTATAACAGCAGTAATTGCAGCAAACCAGTTTTTATTTTTTATATATCAGATCAATGGAGTGATCCTTTGAATCAATTTGCAAATTTTTCAAATTACTAAATGCTAATAATGTAGATTTTTTATGGGAACTCTCGAGTTGAAATATTCTCTTAAAATTTTCGTGGGTCATTACTGTTGCATATCTCTCTAAAATATTACTTATAATCATAATAGTGTTTGCATGTGCTCTATTATATACGCCCTGTATAGTGCTTTACATTTTTCTAATAACATGTTTGTACAACTGCTAACGTAATTTTAAAAATGGATTCTGATAAAGAATGAAGAAAATTTTAAATAAGGACTACTCAAATGAAATTAAAAGTAAACAGCAATATACTAATATTTCTTAATTTTTTGTGTATATATATATATATATATATATATATATATATATATATATATATATATATATATATATATATATATATATATATATATATATATATATATATATATATATATATATATATATATATATATATAGTTTCATGTCCGCCTCCAATGAAAAATAGAGATTTTGTGCTGTTAAGATCATGGTTAGATACAGGATCAGAGTTGTATGTTTTGAATCATTCTGTTCAACACAATGGATTTCCTCCCAAGAAAGGATTTGTGAGGGGATTTTCACACTTAACAGGTATTATTATTATTATTATTATTATTATTTATTATTATTATTACTGCTACTACTATTACTACTGAAGTCAAAACCCAACATATTGCAACATCATGACAGTCAATGACATGTTTGTGAACCTGATCACTTTATTATCTTTCTATATTGATAAAATTTCGTCAATGGAACTACCATGGATAGTTTGGGGAGGTGGCGTTACGTGTAGAGCCTTATGTACATTGTCTAACGACGACGCTGTTGTCAGTGGGTTGAATTCCTGACTTGTGGAAAAATTTTCTCTATCTTAGTATTGCAAATTTCGTCGCACCAGTTGTGCCCATGTTGCCGTTGCTTGACTTTGGTTGGTTGGTCCTCTATTTCAAGAAGGTTTGGAAAGTTATAGAGGGGAATTCGTGAGAGCCTACAGAATTTCAAGTGGCCAAGCATCCTTCAATGGATTCTAAAAGGTACCGGTCTGCTACAGTGATATCGAAGCAGAAGAGCTTGAAATCAGTAATACTATTACTTTTTTGGGGAGGTGGCGTACCGCAGTGGTAGAGGCTCTGTACATCATCTAACGGCGACGCTGTTGTCAGTGGGTTCGATTTCCTGTCATATATATATATATATATATATATATATATATATATATATATATATATATATATATATATATATATATATATATATATATATATCCTAGGGTATTTAATTCGACCTCTACCTACCGGCGGATGCTCTTTCAGTTATATTTCACATACTGATCCACGAGGAGCGCTTCCTCCATGGTTGGTCAACAGATTAACAGACGTCCTCGCACCAAAGGTAAAATTTCCCGAATATTTGCTGCTTCTCGATTTTACGATATATCAATAGGTCTATCGTAAGTCCTTATTTAACCCCAAAATGTATTCAAGGTGCAGAAAAGCCTAAACGCTCTATATAACTGTTGTGAATGTGTGTGAAAGCTAAATATGATTATTTAGTGAGTATATATATTCGATTGAATGATGATTTAAAAGTAGATGATTAAAAAAAAAATATAAATAAGAATCTTGGTGTAATATGTGCCATTGATGATTTATTGAAGAAATTCAACTTCAGAAGCATTAAAGAATTTCATTAATTTTGAATCAAAAGTTTTAGATAGAGGTTGTGACTGATGATTTAGAATCTGAAAGGTTATGGGGAAAATTACTGGCTTACTGGTGATAATTTTGGCGGTCGCTTGAAAAGGGAAAGCAAGGATCCCTGATGAATTTTTTTTTTTTTTTTTTTTAAACGTTGTCAGACAGACGTAAGGGGATAACCGTGAACATAAGTCAATGAAGGGGTTGTAACTGAAGTTTTACGTAAGTCAAGGTGGTGTAGTTATGCTCAATTTTTACTTTAAATTCTTTTTATTTATTATTATCCTTCACTCATCAATTTTAAATTTTGATTTTTGATAATATAAACTTAACAGCTTGTCGTATATTGATAATATATTTTCAGTCTTAAAATATATATATATATATATATATATATATATATATATATATATATATATATATATATATATATATATATATATATATATATATATATATATATATATATATATATATATATATATATATATATATATATATATATATATATATATATATATATATATATATTACTTACTAAACTATAATAATAATTGTAAATTTATTATTGCTACTCTGCATTATACTTCATGTAAAATCTTTATTTGCTAAAAATGTAAGTAAATTAAGTTCAAAGATTTTGTAACTGAATTTAGAAAAGGAAGATTCATATTAAGTTGAAAAGGTACCTGGGTTGAGGAGTCTGCATCAGAATAATTCATTTCTAGATTGGGATTGGAATCGGGCTGTAAGTAGCCTTAAATTATTCGGGAATTAAAGTAGTAATGCAGAGAAGTTAATAAATACAAATAAATAATTGAATCGTTCAGGAAATTAAACAGTAAAGTCGAATTGAAAAAAATAATAATTAAAGAAAATCCCTTACTACGATAGATGTATTTAAATTGGAGGAAAAGTTAAATTGAACACGAAAGATTCTAAGTGCAAATAGAGGTACAAGAAATTTATAGTGGAATGGGGCGGTTAGGATAAAAGATTTTGATGGTTAAGTTTTAAAAAAAAAAACAGTTAGTAAAAAGGCTGGACATAAATGTTTGGAAAGTTACGAAGGTGAATTTATTAAATATATAACAGAAGTTGCATTCATTGATTTAGTTAATGAGTGTAGGTGAAGAGTAGCTTTAACAATGATTCGTGAAATAATGTAGAGGAGCTGATAAATACAAAGAAATGGTTATATAGCAAACTATGTGTAACAAAAAACTTAATTTCGCAGATGATAAATGTGCTTCACAAAGCTTGCAATGAGTACACAAAATGGAAACTTGAAAATAATCCACATTTCAAACCTTGGATTT
>SEYY01011691.1:70000-77500 GCA_009176605.1 Armadillidium nasatum | reverse complement strand
GCAAACTGCGATTGGAAGTATACTGCTTAATCAACTGATATTTTTATACGTATGTGTAAGGAGCTTAATTTTAATATTGGTGCTTCAAGTATTAAAAATTATTTACCTGTCCATCATAGATCTTGAAGAGACTGCATCAACAACAACATGAACATCGATATTTTGTTCAATTAAATCAAGAGCAGTATTTTGTACACAAACGTGCCCTTCTATTCCACATAATACCACGCTTGTTATCTGTACAAAAGATAAAAATTAATTTAAAAGTATATAATCTGGTAGTTTTTCAAGAACAGGAAATACCCGCGTTTCTTCCTGCTGAATTAATTACCGTTTTCAAGTAGGAGATTTTTGTGCTTTTATCGAGTCTTTTCAAAATGTGTAAAGTTAATATAGAAAACGTAAAATTAACCCAATTTAGTAGACAAGAACACTATATATGGAGCGACCGGGGCCCCGGCATATAATTAGGTAAACCCGGGAGTTTACCCTGCCAGGAGTTAATAGCAAATTATACTTATTAATGGTGAATTAAATCAAACAAAATATAAGAAAATTAAGATTTTAATTCCATTACTCCCTTGTTACATATTGGGTGTAGCAAAATGAATACAACATAAAAGAGGAAACAAACAATTCATTCACTTAAATCACTATTAACTATCAGAATCTTCTTGAACATTTACATCATGTTTTAGAATTTGGGGAAATAAAATGTTCAGGAACAGAGGGCAGTGACGTTGAATATGTTACTGCTCCAAGATTGTATTTTAAAAACGGTAACATTTCTATATTTTTGGCAATAGTTTGTTTCTATTTTTTTGAACTGATTTCCCAACTTTGAATTCTCTTTCATTGTTGCTGGAGCTTGCTGGTGAGCAAATATATTTTTGCCAGTGTTGCTAGTATAGGAAGATCATTCTTGTTTGCCTTCCAGAAGGCAAGGGAGTCATCGCTGATGTAAATTTATTTCATTTTCATATATTTTTTTTTTTTCATTTTACCTAAGTAAACCTGTTGAATTACTATTGAGAATCAAAAATATTTTTTCAAACTTTAATTATACAAAATCTGTAATTTTCTGAAAAAATGCATATAATCATTAATTTAAGTGAATGTTGGCTAATCTACTCCTTCCTTATAATATAAATTAATCTCAATTAAAGTTATATCTAATTTTCTTAACCTAAAATTTCAGTGCTTTTGATCTCTCTAAAAATTTTAGCCAACCCCAGCTTCAGCCCCTGCCCTGGCAAAATTCCAACCCTGGTCGGTCCCTAAAGAACATTTTCCACTAGTGTTGGTAAGTGTGAAAAAAAGTTTTAGGTAATTTACAACTTATTTATCTATCTATAAAATTGGAATTAATATTTGGTACTAATCCTATAATAATAGAATCTTACCCCTTTGTCTTTCAAAACTTCATTTATGGGTTGAAGACACATAGAAAACTGAGTCTTGTCGAGAGCTTTCACCCCATACTTTTCAATTTCAAGTTCTTTAACAGTATGTCCAAGTCCTGATGAAAATGTGGACACTTTAGAGATATACCAATGATCCTTCACAAAACAACACAAACTTCCCATACGGTGATATATATATATATATATATATATATATATATATATATATATATATATATATATATATATATATATATATATATATATATATATATATATATATATATATATATATATATATATATATATATATATATATATAATATATATATATATATAATGGATAAAGGTAGTCCCATATTATGAAGGAAATGTTTGGTAAGAAGAGCATATTATACCAGATTTCCCGACACATGTGGCAAAGTGGCTACTTCTTTCCACAGTCGTCCTAATCTATCCCTAGAGTTGTTCAACAAGTTACCTACTTTCTGCTAGGTAACCAGGAGAGGTCCGAATTATTAGAAAAAACTACTAACACCTATTTGTTAATCTCTGAATATATTAAAAATAGATTTTTTATTTCATATCACTCACATCTATTGATAAAATCAAAACACTGACCTTTTCAAATTAATAATTACTAACTTGAAAATTTTCTTATTTCAAAATAAAGCTTATAAACAACTATATATATATATATATATATATATATATATATATATATATATATATATATATATATATATATATATATATATATATTATATATATATATATATATATATATATATATATATATATATATATATATATATATATATAAAGCTTTGCAAATTCTGAATAAAACTATCACTTAACCTTGAAAAAATACCTTCTACATTTGGAAGCCCTTGTTCTTCAAGTATAAAGAAAATAAAACATTTTTGCTATGAATCCTAGAAAAAGTCAAGCAGAGTATCTTCACCTACAGCTTTCAAGTAAAATAAGAAAAACTGTGTGACTCTTGTAGGCCTCATTTGCTATTATTTCAAAAGTTGAAGAATTTTTGGCCTAATAAATAATAAAACTAATAATAATAATTAGTGAGGTAACCAATCCAGCCGGATGAACAATCTTTCTGAAAAGCTCCGGCTCCAGTTTCGTCATTCTAAATGGCATCTGGCCAGCTAGTTTTCTTTAATGAAATGAACAAATTTTTCAATCATTTGAATATTTTATATTTGTGTATAATAATTCACTTAGTTTGAAAAATATTGTTTTAATTCCTATATAACTAGGAAATACTGGTATACATATAAGATGTTTAATAACTGAGATTTTCTTTAGGTTTGGATATATCCCTTTAACAAATCTAAGGTTTTTTAAAATTTAAAATGTATGATATTGAAATTTATTTATGCATCTTGACACTAATTCAAAAACTTACTTACGGTAATACAGTTTATAAATTATGCAAGAGATGTTATATATATATATATATATATATATATATATATATATATATATATATATATATAATATATATAATATAATATATATATATATATATATATATATATATATATATATATATATATATATATATATATATATATATATATATATATATATATATATATATATATATATATATAATATATATATATATATATATATACTTTAATGGATGAAAAAACAATATATTCCATTAAATCATTGAAGGTAATCTAATTATGTCTAGCTCAAATTACTCAACTATAAACATAATTGAAAATTATCAAATAAATGATATTGATAAGGATTAATTTTTAAACATACCTTTAGAATATTGTTCAGTACAAACAATTGGTGATTCAAGAATGGCATATGCTTTAAGAAGTCTATTTGAAACAGAAACTATCTCAGGAAAGTGCACAATATTATTACGAAATTTTTCTTGCATATCACAAAGAAAAAGCATAGATGTCTTTGGCGATAATTTGCCAATAGATTTTGAAATTCTTGTAATATTTGCCATTTTGAAATATAGCTAAAAATAAAAACTTAAAAAATTAATACATTAATTAAAACATGGAACCTTACTAAAATATTTAAGGTTATTATGCATGATTTTCTCTTACCTGGTATTTTGTAGTTATAATATAAACTGGAAATGTAATATATATTGAAGAAAAACAATAAAAATGGGTTGGAGAGTCAAATTCAATAATTTTAAAAATAGTTAAAAGTACTAAAAATCCTGTTATAAAGTGATATAATTAGGTCAACTACACTTAAATGCCTATGACTTATGGCAATTTAGGCAGAGAACGACAGATATAAATGTCTCAATATTTCATAACATTGTTAGATAGTTGAAATATTTAAAAAGTACATTTTAGTAACTTTTCTTTATTTATTTATTTTTTATTTGTTAGGCCTATTTGCTGGCCATTAGAGTACAATTACCCTTTAAGTCAAAGTTAGGTTAAATCGAACTAGTTTGTTAGATTTAATAATTTATATACCTTCATTAATATCAATATATTTTCTGATTATCTTCCTTTGCCCAATTTCCTATGCCATATTGTCAAAGTTGCAGACAAAAACAAAGTGTATTTTGATTTATCAAATTTGATATTCTGACCTATTTTTATTGTTTTCCTTTAATATACATTTCCAGTTCATATTCTGAATAACAACTAAATGCAAATACCATGTAGGAGACAAACCATGCACACTTACCATATCTAACAACAATATGTAGTCTTAATGGATATTCTTTAAATATTTAAAATAATTTTTACCATTATTTATTTGCATTTAACCCTTTAGTGCATAACCTAATACTTGATTATAGTTATTAGTGGTTTACAGAATAACTATTTTTTTAAATATTGAGTTAAATTACACCATAATTTCTCCAAAAATTTAATATTAGCATAAGCTATTCACCTGGAAATAATAAATATAAGCTTCAGAATAGAAAATCATGGGTTTCAATGTATGAATCATTTAATCATTTATACTGTGAGTATTTATCCACCTACCCTTCATAACCATATTTGTTGTAACAAAAATCTAAAAATAATTGAGCTTTATCTAATACAATCAACAAACAATTTATATTACAATAGTAAAACTGAAAACTTTCAAAATTTGGAAGCTCTTTCACTGATAATTTCCTCCATAGTGAAAATAATCCACAGATGTTACAGTTTATGTCTGAAAATGAATCGTATTACAAAAGTAAATAATACTTATAATAGCATAGTTTTAGGAGAAAAGATCAAGTCAGGCAAATGTTTTGGAACCTATAAAGAATTCCATAGCATGTGAGGTGAAAAGAAGGTAACCTGAAATTACGCATTATGTATTCTTAAAAGTGGTTGGAAATATTCATTTCTTTTGTCAACTCGTTTCCATTACCCAAATTCTAAAATCAGATCATAGACTTTGAAAGTCAGATAAAAATAGCATTGTTGCCAGAGGGGTGGTGGTCAGAATCTTCAGATAATTTTATTTTTCATTAAGAATGTAAACGGCAGAGCCCTTTTCAAGGAGGGGGCACACACACATGGACAAAATCATGCAAACACACACACCTAACGCACAGCCCTCAGGTGGGCGCAGACGGAAGCCTTGAAGAGTGGAAGATTAAATACAGAAGGAAAAATAGATGATGGTAGAGAGTTCCACAGAATAGAGGTGGCTGGAAAGAAAGAGGTACCACAACGGGCTAGCCTGGGATTTCCTACGTCCACACAAAAATTGGTGCGAAAGCAGGGCACCCCTTGTGCAACGAGGACGACGCAACGGTGGAGGAATGCGAGAGGCCAATTCCCTCGAGCACCTGCCATTGTAGTACCTGTAGAAAAGAGATAGCGCGCCAACGTCACGTCGCAGAGACAGAGGGTCAAGTGAGTTTGAAAGAAGGGGACAGTTTATTAATCTTTTTAGCTTTTGACTCAACCCTATCCAGAAGAGAGGAGGAGCCGGAGCCCCCCCAAATGTGAGAACAGTACTCCATACAAGGACGAATAAGACCCTTATATATTTGGAGTAACTGTTCAGAAAGAAAAAATTCTCGCAATCTGAACAGAATTCCCAGCTTCTTAGAGGCCGCTTTAGCAACCATTGTGATATGTGGTTTCCAAGACAGTTTGTTGTTTATGTTTAGACCAAGAATGTTAATGTTATTTATAGGTGAGACGGGAGAGCCATCGAAGAGGATAGGAAAGTTAGGAGGTGTTTTTGAGAGGGAGATTTGAAGAAGTTGAGTTTTTAAAGAGTTGAATTTCACAAGGTTGCTATGACCCCCACCGGGAAATCCCATCCAGATCGGCAAGAATGGAATCGGAAAGTTGAAGACGAGAAGCAACTCTAGAAGCAAAAGAGGGAGCAGATTTGAAATGAGTAGAAGAATGCAGAGTTGAATCATCAGCATAAGAGTGAACAGAGTTAGAAGTGCAGTGAGAAGATCGTTAATGAAAAGTAAGAATAAAGGTTGGAGATAAAACAGAACCCTGAGGAACACCACAGTTGACAGAAAAGGAGGAAGAGGTCGATCCATCTACAACTGCCGAAATGGAACGATCTGAGAGAAAACTAGACAATAGTAAGCAAAGAGAAGGAGGAAACCCAAAGGAAGGGAGCTTGGAGAGCAGTGACGCATGCCATACCCGGTCAAAAGCCTTGGATATGTCAAGCGCCACCACACAAGACTTTCCCGAAGTCCCTAAGGGCAGAAGACCATAGATCAGTAAGATAGGAAAGTATGTCACCAGTTGACCTCGAGCGTCGAAAGCCATACTGGTGATCAGAGAGAAGAGAATGAGACTCCAAATGATCCAGGAAATGAGAGTTGAGAAGAGTTTCAAAAATTTTAGATAGAACACAAGTGAGAGCTATAGGTCGATAGTTAGAAGGGTCAGAGCGGCTACCTTTTTTCGGGATCGGTGAACGAAACGCACGCTTCCAGCATTGAGGAAAAGTATTAGTATTAAGGCATAGAGAGTAGAGCTGAACGAGGACAGGCGCTAACTCGGAAGCACACTCCCTCAGAACACGAGGGGGGAATGCCATCCGGGCCACTGGCCTTCCTGACGTTCATAGATTTCAGGATCCATGCACCTGATCATGAGTAATTACAGGCAGAGACATGGGACACCTGAGAGGAGAAGGAGTAGGAGGAGGGATGCCAGAATCGAGCAGGGTGGAATTAGATGAAAAGGAGGCGAAGAGATTAGCCTTTTCAGTTGGAGTATTAGCAACAGAACCATCAGAGCGAATAAGGAGGAAAGGCAGATTTACAGAAGTTGTTAGAGATATTTTTGACAAGAGGCCAGAAATTTTTTATCAGTAGGAGAGCCATGGAGGTCAGCGCACTTCCTTTTTATGAAAGTACGCTTAGTCCGTCGAAGAACATCCCTGCAACGATTCCGAGCTGAATGAAAATTAGCAAGAGTAATAGGAGAAGGAGAGTTTTTCCATTCACGATAAGCACTGTCTCTCTCGCGAAGGGCAAGAGAACAGCCGTCATCGAACCATGGATTTTGAGGAGAAAAAGATTTACTTGAAGATGGAATGAATCTGCCCATCCCGTCAAGGATTACGGCCCCTACCTTTTCAGCAGAGACAGAAGCGTCCCCCGAGACAAAGCAAGATTCACTCCAATGATAGTTAGCAAAGAAGCGGCGCATTGCCCCCCAATTAGCCCGATTAAAGTGCCAGAAAGTACGTTTAGGGCATGGTGGAGCTATTGGAGAGAAAGCATTATAACTAAGAGCTATAAGATTGTGGTCAGAGTTACCAATAGGAGATCAACCTATGACTAAGCCTAATGGCAGTTTTTTTTTTTTGTAGTGGGTGATGGTTCATTGAATATTGCATGTATAATTGGGCTTAGTTTTACTTTTATCTTTGCATGAATGAACTGACAACTAGGGAAGGGATAGACCTAGTCTTTTGTGCATGTATTAATATTGTTATTGTTATTATTTGTTTGGACTGGGACAGCCTCGATAGGCCCTTGTGGCTTCTAACTGTCTCTATTTTCCTATGTTTCCTAAAAATTATCTCTAAAATCATACCAAAGTTTGGTAGTATTTAAAAAAGATAAATAAATAAAAAATAGCTC
>SEYY01011691.1:35000-67500 GCA_009176605.1 Armadillidium nasatum | reverse complement strand
ATAATATATATATATATATATATATATATATATATATATATATATATATAGTCATTTAATGCATTGCCAAAAAAAAATTTTTTTTTTTTTTTGAGGGGAAGTAAAAAAAAATATAAGGGTAACCCATTAACATGAAAGCTCTGAAAAACTTTAAAGATTGATTGATTGATTGAATCATTGATTGTGTCTGTTTCTGCCATATTAAAAGATCTTTTGACTTCACATTGAAAAAAAAATAATTTTCATTAGTTTTAAATTTTTTTTCTTACAAAATCATTCAAAATCATTTGTCGTTTATCAATTAACCTTTAAAAAAAAATCAGGTCATTTCGTTTTCATAATTAGGCTGAGTAAAAAAAAAAATTTGGCCCCCTTTATTAAAGTATTGCAAAAAAATTTTAATAAATAAATTATGGCCTGTTAACAGATTTTGAATATTTTTGCAGAGAATGCTGAAAATGCAATAAAAATGAGAATCGAACCAAAAATATTACCGGGAGACACCTATAACTTCATTTATTCAACTAGCAAATATCTACACTTTTCACCAATAATATATGTCTTCAACATGAAAAGATTGTGATCATGGCTTTCATATATGACAAAATAAATATATGCAAAGCTATGGTTGCCAAAACTGATGAATTTTAGTTACCATGATTTTCAATATTGCCAGAACTTTAAATATAATATAAATATATATATATATATAATATATATATATATATATATATATATATATATATATATATATATATATATATATATATATATAATATATATATATATATATCAAAGTAATATATTCATATTACAAATATTTAAATTTGTATTTTTTTTTGTAATAATTACATCTGGCATGAAACTCTATTTTTCACTACATTGAAATTTGAAGTTAAAATATGTTTAAATTCATTCTACACATAATTTTCTTTCAGGGAATAGTAATATAAATACATAATAAGAATATTAAAAAAAAAAGAAAAAAAAACATTTTTACTAGAGATGTACCGATAGTATCAGTATCGGCCATTTTCTTGGGTATCGGTATTGGTTCAAATGGCTGATGCTTGGCCGATACTCTGATACTTTGAATTTGACTACTAAGTGATGTCTTTTCCTTAAAGGAGTATATTATGCCATGTTTGAATAATAGTGTTTTTTATATTTTGTCTTTTCTGCTGATTAATTGAGGTCTCTTCTTTCATTATTTTCATTCTTTATATTGTAGCTAGTTAAAGAATCTTCTTGTAAATTGTAATCATGTTAAAACATAAAAGCAAGTAGCTAAACTTTGTTAATACTTACTGGAAAATGGAAATGGAATATTTTTTGAATAAACACAAACATAAAAAAGTTATTAGTATTATATTTGCATTTATTATTCCTAAAAGATATTTTAATTTATAAAATATACTTGGGCACAACCAAATATGAAATACATTACTAAGTATTTATTTTTTTGTAAAGGAAATGCAACCCTCAGTTGCCTAGCAGTACACAAATTTTCTATCTTATTACTGTGTATTTCTTATTATAATTAAAGTATCGGTACCTAAAAAATATAGAGTATCGGTATCGGTATCCGTCTCTTTACTGGTATCGGTACATCTCTAAATTTTTACTCCACATGGTGAAGCAACTGTTCTTCGACTGGCCTTTGTTTGTACAAAATCAGTTGAGTACCAGGTTGCCATATTTGTCCTTCGACTGTTGTTATTTTTCTGCAATGTATTGTAATACAACCTTTGATATATATATGGAAATATCGATATATCAATATAAATTTTTTAACATTTGTATTATTATTATTTAGCTTTCATTTTATTTATGCCTATTATATTATTATTATTATTTAGTTTTGTAGTGTACTTAATTCAACATCATATATATGAACTTTTAGATCAGCCTATGACTAATCGTAATGGACAGTTTTTTTTGGTAGTGGGTGATGGTTCATCGAATATTGCGTGTATAATTGGGTGTAGTTTTATTTTAATCTTTGCATGAATGAACTGATAACTAGGGATAGGATAGACCTAGTCTTTCATGCATGTATTAGTATTGATATTGTTACTATTTGCTTGGACTGGGACAGTCTCAATAGGCCCTTGTGGCTTCTTACTGTCTCTAATTTCCTATGTTACTATGTTTATATCTTACATTTTTTCAAATTTTAACTTAGGGTCTTACCTAGGTAAACCAGTTGAATAAATATTGTGAATCAGAAAAAAAAAAGTTGAAAATTTTTGTATTGTTTTCAAACTTTTATTACACAAAATCTGTAATTTTCTGATAAATGTATATAATCTTTAATTTAAATGAATGTTGACTATTGTACTCCTTCCTTATAATCTGATTTTCTAAACCTAAAATTTCAGTGCTTTTGACCTCTATACAAATTTTAAGCAACCCTGACCAAAGCCCCAGCCCTGGTCAATCCACATATATATATATATATATATATATATATATATATATATATATATATATATATATATATATATATATATATATATATATATTATATATATATATGAAATTCTTTTGCATATTATTTATGAGATATATATTAACTTCTTGCAATGTGGAAAATTATTACAGCTAGAATTCATCAGGTTTGGCAACCATGGCTTTGCATAAATTTTATTTTGTCACATCCGAAAACTATGATCAGAGTTTTGTTCATTCATCCTTTGAATCTATTTCAATAGTGGTGTTCCTCAAGGATCTGCCCTATCCCCAACACTTTTCTGCTTATCATTAATGACCTTCTCTTTTACTTCATCTCCTATCCACTCCTATTTCCCTATGACTCCACCCTGCATTATGATCTTCTTGTATTTCAAATTGGGGCAGAGAAAACATAGTCAAACTTCAAGAATTACAATTCTGCTAATATCGATATGTCTGCATATCATATTCAAACCTGAGGACTTCATATTCAAAAATACCAATGTCTATTTATGTTAAAAAATTAAGGCTTTTGGTGTATTTATAGTACTCCCTCATGATGTCTAAGACAGTCTGCACTTTATGTATTAAGTAGTTAGAGAGAATGTGAACTTTTGTATGTTTCGAAGAATGTTCTGTTGTGTGTTGGGTTTATTTGTTGTGATGTGTGATTTTTAAAATTAGTGTAATGCAACTTACTTTCAATTAACCTATAATTTGATTACAGAAACTCTGTGAATGTCAATTTCTTCTGTCCATCTATGTATCTGAGATTGAGAGAAGCTTCGACCTAAGCGCAAAAGTTATTGCAAAATGTTTTATCCACTAAGCAAATCTGACTAATATATATATATATATATATATATATATATATATATATATATATATATATATATATATATATATATATATATATATATATATATATATATATATATATATATATATATATATATATATATATATATATATATATATATTTCAGATATGGAAATGGAAAAAGAACTTAAAATAATGAGACCCTTGTCAATCTCATTGGAAAAAATTGATTTAAACAAGTATAAAATTTTAAATGCAGAATTTAATACATATGATTGCAGCAATGAAATTCACGAATCTCGTAAAACTTCTCAAAAAAATAATAAATGTATATCTGTTCAGTTTGTTACCTGTTCTTATCCAGGATGTAAAAAATTTTTTGGAAGGCCAAGCCGCTTAATTGTGCATGAAAGGACTCATACAGGCGAGGTAATTAGACATTTCAGGATGTATCTCACATTGTTTCTCAAAATGTAATTTATCAGTATTCTAGAAATATAAAATTTTTATAATTTCCAGTCATAGCATGTGAGCTGGAAATAAAGTAAATATTATTATTCAAAATTTTTTATATAAATTTATCAAAATATGTTTTTAAAGATTAGCAATGCTGTTGAAGTTCTTATTCTGGCCCTCAACTATATGTATCTTCATTCAGCAAATAATATGAATGTACAGTTAATTGATATCTATGACATAAACAATGTTTAAATTTTGTATTTACCAGAAAATCTTATATTTAGTACTTTAGAGGTTTAAAAATGTTAAACTCTTGGTGATATATATATATATATATATATATATATATATATATATATATATATATATATATATATATATATATATATATATATATATATATATATATATATATATATATATATATATATATATATATATATATATATATATATATATATATATATATATATATATATATATATATATATATATATATATATATATATATATATATAATCTTTTTTCAGAGACCATTTAAATGTCATTATGTAAATTGTAATAAATCTTACACCAGAAATTTTCATCTCTTACGGCATATTTCTGTATCTCATAAATCATCAGCCAACAGTAGCCCAAAAGAGTCATTTAAGTAAGGCTTATTTAAATATAGCTCAAAACTATAGCATTTATTATAAACATTTTGTTTATTTCATTAATTTATACCATCGTGTGAAGAAATATTTCCATGATATAATAGACTCTGTAAATTTGTAATTTGAGTTAAATATTCTTGGTTATATTGTAAACAGAGGTAGATCGTTTTTGTTATTAACCCTCCTTTTTATTAGGTGTTTTAGAAAAATGTTTATAGAAGAACTATATTAAATGCTGTGTTTATTTACTTTCATTTTTACAGATGTAATTTCTGTGATAAAATATACAGTAATGCGCACTCTTTGAAAAAACATCATGTAGAAATTCATAGCAATGAAAATAGATACTCATGTAAGGAATGTGGCCAATCCTTTAGAAAACAGCAACATTTAAAGACTCATTCTTTTCAGCACACAGGAGTTAAACCTTATAAGTAAGAATTTTTTTGTTTTATAATATTACAGTTTTCAAGGATGACTAAAGTTATGTTTATATTAAAAATTGGTTACTAAGTTTATTAAATCCACTTTGTGCTTACTGTGAAATATAAGTGAACAGTTTGTTAATAGCTTTAAAAGATAACATAAAAGAACTCTTAAAAGTTTAACAAACTTGATCGATTTTAAAAACTTTTGTAATCAAGAACAGTTCACGAAGTATTTTTAATTTTTGTTTCACAGATGTGAACATCCAGGATGTGAAAGTAGTTTTCTTATTCCAAGCAAATTAAAGAGACACTCTCTTTCTCATGTAAATGGAAGGTACCCTTGTCCTTATGATGAATGCTCAGACAAATTTGACACCTATACGGTATTACGACATCACCTGTCAACAGATCATGTTAAAAGTATGTGGTATTTACGTATCTTGTCACGTATGTCGTCGACTTCGAATGAAGTATTTTTCGTTCAAATATTTATATTCAACATTTACAGTTTGTCCATATTTCCAGTTTCAATATAGGAGTTCATATTCATATTTTAATTTTTTTGTAATGAAAATATAGTCTAATTCTTACCTATAATTTTGTATTATTTTTTTTCTTTTTTCAGTTTGTGACATTTGTGGAAAGAAATTCAATATGTTATGTCGTTTAAGATTACACCTTTCAACACATGAAGAAATTCGTGAAGCTTTTTTCTGTCCATTTACTCCATGTGAAAGGCGAGTTTTATGACCTTGTTATCTGAAGCTGTTATCACAGATCTAACCTAAACTAATGACATAGCTTTGGATGTGGTATACTTATAGTTTGTATTAATTAATTTAAATTTAAATCTGCAGGTATTACTATGAAGAAAAAAATTTGCATTCTCATATTTGCAGTAGGCATAATAAAAATTTCAAAGGATACGAGTGTCCTATTTGTTCAAAATGGTTAGTGACAAAGGTATGATATTGATGAATCTCTTTTGAAAGTAAATTTACGTATTTTGGAGATTTTTTCATTGTATTTATTTGTAATTTTAAACTTTTACAATACTTTGGAACGAATATTTTTTTAAATTCACGGCTATATTATCATATTTCGGAGGTAAATATTATTTATATCTATTTTTTTCATTTTTGAAATGACTGTACAGTTTGTGAAGTCTCACTTTTCTTTGCTTTTTTTTTTTTTTTTTAAGCAAAAGTTGAAACATCACCTTACGACCCATGATTTAAATAAGCCTCCAAAAAAGAATTCTAAAGTGCCAAGAAAACCAAGAAAAGATAAAGGAGTCTCAAGGACAGATTTTGCTAAACTCTTGTCTGGATACACTTCTGATGAAGAAAAAGATGATAACCTTGTAGAAATTTCAATGAAAATAAAAGATATGAATCTTCCAGGAAGCTCGGATCAAACTGAAATTGTGTCTAAAAATTCGTGTTCATCTACAATAAAATTATAATACATTAATAATGTACTATTTTCAGTGCCTTGTTTATAGATTAAAAACGAGCTCTATTTCAAAATAAAAAAATGTCATGCAGGCATGCAGCTTCATGCTCGTTCATAGAGTTTGGAATAATCTAATAATTTTTTTTATTTTTAGAAAGGGAACAGGTCTTGTAATGTTAGTACTGGAGAAGGGCTAATATTTGCTATGTAACTAGCACTAATATAGCGGTTTTATATCCAGCCTCTTTACATTATCAAGATTAATGATTGAATACTCTGAGAAAGATTAGACAATAATAACGTACATTAGCCAGTAGTGACATAAACCAGACATAACTTATAATAAAAGCACATTTACATTTGTTTCGTGTTCTTTCTCGAGTTATTTGTAGTTGTAATAAATATTCGGCGATATTTATTTTTAAGATAAAATAAAATTCAAATAAGAATTTTACTTGATATATAATATATAATATATAATAATTATATATATATAATATATATATATATATATATATATATATATATATATATATATATATATATATATATATATATATATATATATATATATATATATATATATATATATATATATATATATATATATATATATATATATATATATATATATATATATATATATATATATATATATATATATATATATATATATATATATATATATATATATATATATATATATATAGGAAGCGGGAGCCAAATTATCAGTTATCTTTTCTTTGCTGAATTGATCATTCCTGTCCATTAAGTCTTCTATCACTTTGGGACATGTGGTTAGCCCATATTCAAATACTCAAAAATATATTACAGTTGTTGAATTAATATTGTGTCACCAGTTACATTACTCGATATAAACTAAGTGTTGCTAAGTTAAGCTTGTGGATGGTAACAGCGAAATTTTCATATCTAGTATATGATAGCGATAAAGCCAGGGTCAGATGCTTGCGACTATATTATTTCTGATGCAAAACTTAAATCTTCCCCGATTTACAAATTTCTCTTTAAGCTTTTATTAATGTCTCTGCTTCATTCTCATTTGTAGTAAGAATTGGCGCAAAAACAAAGGTGTTTAATCTTTTCCAGCTATTATACCAGATGATCAGAATACAAACAAGGATCAATACGATGGTTTCTTTCACATTTATTCATTTATTTTTGTTTTGCACTCTCGCATTTCTTACAATCGAGCTCCTTATTCTACACTTTCTACCTCCATTATAATACTTTCTAATTTTAAAATTGCTTTGTAAAATTTAACAATCTGTTCAAAGTTTAATTTGTTGAACTACTCAATATTTACTGCAGAAGACAAAACAATTTGCCTTTTCATATGCAGACAAAAAGAGAGACTTTCACCAACTATATATATTTTTTTAATGAATTTGAATTTGCTGATAAAAAAAATTCTTATGCTCAACTATGAGTTTTGAGAAGTTTTTTTTATATTTTTCATTTATAATTTAGGTAAAGTATATGCACCATTTTTGTTTTGAGAAATAAATAATGGTTACATACCAGCTTGGATAGTAGTAATCAATTATAGTTTTAATGACGTTCATTTTTATATGGATATTCGAAGTTAAGATAGAAATGTGTAAAAGGTCAAAGTAAGACTAGACTAGGAAATATTTAAAACAATTGGAACAAACTTCGAACTTGCATACTTTTCCTTGTGTGAGTGAACCTTGGCGTAAAGACTCCAGAAAAAAAATATTGGTCGGAATTTTTCAAAGATTAATATATAAAATATTTATTCAAAAATAATTTACAATGCAACATTACTGCAAAATTTTAATAAATTGGTACTGATAACTAATTTAAATAATAATAAAAACACTGTTTTGGATGGAACTTTTATTTATTTATTTTTTTTTTTTTGACCAATGAAATGATAGCAGCTTTATGGTCAATCTACCAAATTCATTTATATCAAGATGAGACTAGGTAATTTTTATGACTAGTTTACTCAGTGATACTTACATTTATATATTCATTAAATACAAAGTTAAATCATAGTTTAACCTTTATTAATGAAACCTTTACAATATATAGTATATATATATATATATATATATATATATATATATATATATATATATATATATATATATATATATATATATATATATATATATATATATATATATATATATATATATATATATATAGTTTTCCTTCCTAAAGTAGAATGCAGTTTATATCCACAGATTGCGGAAATGAGTAAATAAACCTATACTTTTTATGTAAAAAGGCAAACATTTTATAACTTAGAACAACAAAAAAATCAACTAATAATAGAAACGATGCTATATATATATATATATATATATATATATATATATATATATATATATATATATATATATATATATATATATATATATATATATATATAATATATAATATATATATATATATATATATATAATAAACAGAGTCCAATAACTATTTAAATAATAAAGTTTTTCAATATTTGACGTTTTATAGACGTGTAATAAAACATGAAAAGAGTGCAAGACATTTCCTTAAAAGTATGAAATATGAGAATTATAACTATCAATATAGGAAATAATTATAAAAATTATACGAAGATAATTCTGGTAAAACATTTATGGTATTCAAGCTTTTCTAACATTAACATCTAAGCATATATTATATATATATATATATATATATATATATATATATATATATATATATATATATATATATATATATATATATATATATATATATATATATATATATATATAAAGGTGATGTGTGTGTCTTCAATTATACATCTATTATAAATATATCACATAACAAAGTTTTTTTTATTACTTTTGGGAAAATAATTAACCACAACACCCTCTTGAGGTCTGTGGCTCGTCTTCAACTACTTGCAAATTTCGTCCATTGGGGCTGCTACTTATTGGTTTTTCATCGCTTTTCTCAAGTGCAATTTTCATCATTTGATTGCTTAAATTAAGAAAGATTTCATCAACTCCTTCATCAGTTTTGGCGGATGTGAAACAGTGAAAAGCACCAACTTCTTCGGAATACCTTTATAAATTAAAAACAAAATGCACTCAAAAAGATTTAATATATGCATATTCCTTAGTAGCGTAACTGACCATTTTTTTCTTTTTTGTTGTATATATATATTATAGTGTTAAAAATATCAGAGCTTAACTTACGTCTCTGCTAATTCCTTGGAAACATGTCGGTCTTTTTCTAAATCAACTTTATTTCCTGCAATAGCCAAACATATATCATTACCAAGCATCTTCCTTAGTTCTCTTACCCAATTTTTAACCTGTTAAAATTGATTTAACATATTAGTTTGGAAAATACATAAAACTACCAAATATATTAGTGCTTATAGTTTTACCAGCAAACAAGTAAATTGATATGTGAAAAAAAATTTATAACATATTTATAAAAAAATTTGAGCTGATTAAACTACCGATATATTTGTTTAGTCATGACATTTTAGTTTCAATCCACCGTTAATAGTCTATAATCTATACATTAATTGACTGAAGTATATAGTATTTACTTTTAATTTTTTTTTTTTTTTTTTTTTTTTAATAAACATCTAATAAGATGATAATGAATGAAAACATTTTTAAATAAAGTAAGTTATATTGATACTACAAAATGGACGATAACCAGTACTGATACCAAACATTGTTCATATAAATAGTGTTGACATGAATTTTGTTAGTATCCACATCGTAAAATTGTTTAAAGCAAGTACCAATACTAGTTTTATTAAATTACAATGTTTGGTATTGATATTCTAAGTTTTTTACCAATACAAAGAGAATTTGTCCAGTACTTATTGAAAGAATTATCGATACCAAGCTTCAATATATATATATATTATATATATATATATATATATATATATATATATATATATATATATATATATATATATATATATATATATATATATATATATATATATATATATATATTATATATATATATATTGTGAGCATATTTCTAATGCTAATATTTTTAAAAGGTCGATGTCATGGAAGATTCTCGATGAAGATCTTAATATTTGTTCCTAATATTGGAAATTGAAAACTAACGAAAAAAAATAATGAAAGCTCAAGAATGATTGTTATTAAAAGATGAGTATCATTTATGGTTTCTGCTTTTAATCCTTCTTATATCTTATCTCTTCTAGGTTAACTTTGTTTATACTTGGAATTTTTTTTTACAAAGTATCAACATTATATATCTATATAACATTATATTTAAATACTCTTATATATAAAGCCAACAAAAAGTATTGTCAACATATCAATAAGATCTAACTATTTACAATTCTGAAACTGTTAAGAAAAGCGAAACAACATCAACTACTTGCTTCGCGTAAGTATTATCAGATTATCTTTTTCCTACATGAATATATTTACAACATCTATATAACTTATTAATTTATTACAGTTCCGAGGCCGGAACTACTTCAACCATAATCAATATCTTCTTAAAGATTCTCAAGTACTTACATACTTATGTTCCCAAAGTTCCTCCATCATAAAAATTGACATTATTGACAATTAACTCGTCAATAACATTCTTGTCAGTTCTGAACCAGAGCTCTAATCTGTTCAGCTCTTTCCTAAACCTTTCTCTAAGTTCTTACCTTGTTGTCAAGAGTTTATTTTCGTCATCATCATCATCATCTAATACTGGTTATAAATAAAACACCTTTATCAATTCTTCGTGTTTTCTTTAACCTTGAACTACTGAAAAAGTTCTTGTTGTGTGCTCGTTGCATTTGCTCTTTACGTAATCCAAATAGCACTCGCGGAACACTGGAAGTCATCTTTTCGCGAACGAAGATAGCAACATTACTCAAACAGCAGTTCGAGTCCCGACATCGTCCATCACTCAAAGGCGAACCGGACGAATTGATCGAATCATCAATCAGAAGCTACCCCTCATCAGTGGATATAGCCAACGGTGGGTAAAAATTTATTAAATTTTCGTCTTTAATTTAAATTAACTATATTGTAATTTATTTTTCTTCTGTTTGGATATTAAAAGTTGCGCGATATTCCTTACAATATATATATTATATATATATATATATATATATATATATATATATATATATATATATATATATATATATATATATATATATATATATATATATATATATATATATATATATATATATATATATATATATATATTTTATTTATTCCTCAGCTCATCCAGGTCAGGAAAGCCATGCTTCCCATGCACCGCCTCCCACCTCTTGGTCTTCTTCCCTTCGGTATCCACTCCTAACACCTCTTCTCCACCCTACAGTCATCCATTCTTTCCAGGTGACCTAGCCACCTTAGTTAAGCCTTTTCTATCTTATTTATGATAGGGCATGACCCCACTATTCCTTTGGTATGCGCGTTTCTCACAGTATCTCTTTTACTCTTTTGCAGCATTACTCCAAGAGGTTTCATTTCGGCAGCCTGTATCCTCCTTTTTTGTCTTAAGTGGTTTTATTAATATCAGTGTCAGAATGGCCTAAAAATTCACACTCTTTACTTGTAAAGGTGCTTTTGCATCCTTCAGCAATGGCCAGAAAAACCTCATATCTGTAATATTTACTTATTCTTTCTGTGATGTCGTTTTTTAAGAAGTCATCTTTGTATTAGCTCACAAAAAATACAAGGTACAACTACGACTTTTGAGACAAGTTTTGTAATTATTCATTACTTAATGCGTGGTTTAATAGATTCAAAATTACAGTTCAAAACGTGAACATTAATAATATAGCAGAATAATTTTACTTGCGTTAGCTACGCAGACCATTTCCTTATCTAGTTTCAGAATGTAAGTAGGTGTATCACAAAATATGTTCAGTAGAAGATAAAATAAGTGCCTTCTAAAAGATCAATTCATAAGGGTCTGCAACCTTAACAGGAAATTTATTTTGTTTGTCAATGACGGCAGTCTCCTTAGTTATTATTACATACATTTACATGACAAGGATTGTATTCAAACAACACAGAATTTTGTAAATAAAAAGCGTTTGTAGAAAACATAAAGCCAATTCTCACGGACAAGTTGCATTACAAAATCTAAATAACTGAAGACTAAGATTGATAATAATAATGTGGCAAGATAAAATACCAATTACATTATTCACAACAGAAATAACTTTTATGGTGAGAAAATTCCGGAGAACTCCTACAATCCTAGACTTCTCAGTTTCAGTTGACAAACATGAGGGTAAACATGTGATATTTTGAGCCACGTCTTGGTATTTATCTAACCAAATCATTATTCTTAAAAGTTGAGTTGGCATTTTTGGTGATTAAGTTCATTTGACTCTAGATGTGATTTCCTACATGATGCCATTCTTCCATGATAAAACGTCAATATACACAGGCAAACCAGTTCAGTCTTGGTTTGACGATCGACCAGACGAACTTCAACGAATTTCTGGTCTTCAATCATCATATTTATTACTTTAATATAACGTGAACCAATATGAAGAAGGTTTGGAGAATAACGAGAGAAACAGATTTCCTTCTCCAATAGATTTGCAGCACTTTTGCACATACTATTCAATTTACTAATATAAAAATACATATTTATCGTATGTATTTTTTACACCTCACAAAAGAAGGGAAACTTCACTGAAAAGTCTCTCTCTAAGAATCATAACAATGACGTTCGCCAAGCGAATCCAATTCGTTGTCAAATACGTTATGCTACGCTATTATCAATATGAGTTTACTATTAAGATCATTTATTTACTGAAACATATGACATATCCAAAAGTTCAGGACAATTATTTTAAGAAATTACTCCCTATTAAAATAAGGACACAATAGGAACACCTTAGGAAGCCTTCTTTTGTAAAGAGTACTTAGGAGACGTTAGAATCACCTGCAATTTTCCACGACCTCATTACAGTTTCAATTTTTTTTCTATTTCAGATTAATTTTCAGTTCTGGAAATAGGAAGAAGTTTCTTGAAGTAAAATTTGCGAGTAATGAGGTTGAAAGACAACTGTCATGATAAATGCCCAAAATTGCAGCACAGTCACTGTAGTAATATGTCTCAGCTAATATTTCTGATGGAGATTTCGGTTCTTTTGCACACCTCTGGGCAAGGTATTTTTGTCTGTCCCTTCTTTAACCAAACATAGGATGGGATGTCACTGTAGAACTTGAAGTTATGTACAATGACCAGGTGAGGAAAAAAAATTCTTTATGAACAATTCCTCTAAAGTCACAGGACTGACAGAATTGACTTAAGGATGCATCTTACTTAAGAAACTTTCTCTGGTAGAAGCAGAGTGGGAGGCTTCCACTGATGATTGTTACTTCAATCCATAAACTCAAATTTCACCATAAGTAATGTCATTATAAGGAAATTCTAGTCATTTCTAACCTGTCTAGTTCATGAAATTCCTATAATCTTTTTTTTTTGCGATACCGGTTCTGATCATTGACCAACAATCCTGAGACAATACTTGGAGGAGAACCTGCTTATATTGATTTCATCAAATAAAATTTGTTTACACATTTCCATAAGTCAGAAATATCACAAACACGATGAAACATTTACCTATGATCTCCACAATTTCCATGCAATAATTTCTCCTTTGAAGGTTGAAACACATCTAGAATGATATGATTTTAGATGATATGCAGTCATTTTTAAAACAATTTCACGTTTTATTTTTTTCAGTACATTTAATTAGCTTGTAACAAAGTTTGATGTATATCTTAGTCCTTCACATTATATTTTCCCACACTATAAAATCACAAAACACAGAGAAACAGACTCTTGACGAATTAACTTGAGAGTATTACCTCGTTTTTTTTGTTGTTTACATTCCATTAAAACTAAAAGAAAACTGCTAGCATAATATTAAAATAAAGTAAGAGCAGTCAACACAAACATCAGAACAATCTTTTAAACTCTTAACAACTTCCACTTACAGAAAAACCCAATCACACTGAGAATCAAAATAATTTCACTGGTAGTTCAAATAATACACATGATTTTAAAATGAATATTACCACCTGGACAGCAAAAACATTTGAATGTTTTTAGCTGACTAATAATAATAGATCCTGTCAACTTAGATCAGTTATTAAAAATGGTTATATATATATATTATATATATATATATATATATATATATATATATATATATATATATATATATATATATATATATATATATATATATATATATATATATATATATATATATATATATATATATATATATATATATATATATATATATATATATATATATATATATATATATATATATATATATATATATATATATATATATATATATATATATATATATATATATATATATATATATATATATATTTTAAATTACCTTTTAAACTAATGTAACAACTTTGTATTCCTACCTTTTGGAAGGAATCTTCATCTGTAATATCATATACTAATATGGCTCCATGTGAGTCTCTGTAGTAAATTGGTCCCAAAGCATGAAATCTTTCTTGACCAGCTGTGTCCCAGATAGCTAAATTAACTCTCTGACCATCAATGTTAATTCTTTTAGTTAAGAAAGATGCCTAAAATAAAATTAAAAATAATTTAAAACTCTTCACTAGATACTAAAGAAATTTTTCTATCTCAAGAAATATTTTTATGACAGCTGTAAACTATTAAACCAAAAATGTTAAAATTAATGATATATCTATAAACTCTAGAGGGAGGAAAAATACGTAAATAAATAAAATATGGTTTTTAACTCTAGAATCATCTATCTCTCGTAATAATTTATAATGATTTTTAAAAATTCACTTATAGCACTAGATGACTTTAGCCATTTTACTTAAAACCTTTGCTTATTAACCATTGAAGTGTAACTATGACTCTATTAGTAATTTAAGTTGTAGGCTTTTTAGTAGACATTAACAATTTCTTAACCTCCTATTATTATACATGATCCTTTCCTAATAATTACTGAATGATTAATATGATAATAATAATAATAAAAATATATCCTATATTATTACTTTCACTAATGTTATTGAATAGTTGTTGACTTGGAAGCTAAAATTTCAATGATTTATTCTACCTTTACAACAGATACTTAATATTCAAATAAATAAATTGAAAGCTGCATGGGATTCAGATCTCTTACATCTCAAAATGGTATTAATTTTGTCTCCAGTAATTTATTTGTGAAATCAATTAACAGAGAAGCGCTTTTTCATAAATGTTTTTAACAGGAAAAATATTTGCAGTTAGACTTACATAAAATGATACATTTCGGATTTGAGAAATTTGTAAACATAGGTAGTAAAAAGTTATCATTAATAAACTTTATATCCAAAACTAGCAAGTACATCACACTACTAGGGAAGTGTTGGGTGGAAATGGTAGGAGTGCATCTCATATTATGACAAAGTATCAATCTATTGCCCTGATGTAAGATCATGACTTTATTTAGCTCGTTGTAACAAATTAATCTATCCTAGGTGAACCTATTCTAACATAACCTAAAATTTTTAAATGAATGAATAAAAAAAAAAAAAAAAAGGAATTCCTGGTTTTGTTGAAAAAATAACAAATAGGAGATAGTTTTTATAATCAGCTGTAAGTTGTTTAAAACAAATATTCCTATACCATAAATATTCATGAAGATGCAATTAAAGAGTTTCTTGTAGCCACAACGACTTTTTGGCCTTGAAACAAAAAGTGGAAAAAGTACAAATAATATATAATGATATATAAATAATTATGTAATGACATGAAATGTTGAAAATATCACAAAAACATCAACTTTTAAATTTAATTTTTATTTTAAATAATAACTAGTTTCCAAAACTTAAATCAATTTTCATACTACCTAATTTACCCAATAAAATAATAGATATTCTGTTGGAGTATATATATATTATATATATATATATATATATATATATATATATATATATATATATATATATATATATATATATATATATATATATATATATATATATATATATATATATATATATATATATATATAATATATATATATATATATATATTACCTGCAAAGTGCTAATATGCTTATCACTAAATTTATCTTCAACATAACGCAAAACAAGGCTTGTTTTGCCAACACATCCTTCTCCTAAAAGAACAACTTTAAAATTGTATCCTCTATTTGAAAATGCCATTTTTTTTAATTTATTCTTTATTTATTCCTACAGTTTTCAAAAATCATGTAGTAATTTGCTATAATGGTTATATGCTATACAGCTGATAGCTAAATCATCTGAAAATTAAGAAATGTTTTATTAAACATTTTGAAAGTATTTTCTTAAAGAAGTTTTTAAAATTATAAAACTTTAATGTTTTATCATCCTGCGAAAAAAAATTGGTTATTAGTGATATTTTAAATATTGGTAGTAATATTCATCTTTCTAACAAAATGATAAATGGTGATGAGTGGTGTCCAACGAATTAAATGTGAAGTTTCTAAGTTTGATGGTGATCCCAAAATGGCAACCTGGTAGTATTAATGGATGTATTAAAATTTAAAATGATCTACATAGACTTCTTGGATGAGCAGTTAAATGGCAAATGAATTTAGCAGTAAAAGTGTAAGATTCTTCATATAAGTTACTCAAATGAAGGATTTAACTGCAATATGAATGGAGATTTTCTTGAGTCTGTGGACCAAGAAAAAGATTTGTTATCAGCAGTAATCTGAAAGTGGCTAATCAATGTTTATAAACATTGAATAAAGCTAATAAGGAGTTAGGTATAATAAATTGCAGTTGTTACAAGAGCAAGGCAAGGAAGTTTTAAATTCTATAATAGCTATACTAGGACAGTATTGGAATACTGTGTCCAGGTTTGAGCCCCTCATTTATTTATGAAAAGATTCTCAATTTTGGATTTTTTTGGTAGAATAGTTTTTATATTTTAATGTTTTATATAAAATAAATATAATAAATAATAACTATATTTATAATATTAATATAGTTATTATTTATTATATTTATTTTATTTAAAATTATCCACATATGGATGATCTGGGCATCATATACCATTAATACATCCACCATCAAAGGGGTAGAAACTAACTATGTGAGGTAAAACTAACCATCCTCAAGTGTAAAATCATTTTTTTTTTTCTAAAGAAACTATATATTTTTTATTTATTTTATTTTTTTTTTTAAGAATAATCTTCATATTTCAATGTTTTATATGAAATAAATTTAATAAATGATATAACTATAACTCAAAAATATTTCCCCTTTTTGGGTAGATTTTTTTGCTAGAATGTGAAATTTTTCCTTCAGGTCTATCCCCCCCAAAAAAATATATACTGACTATAAAAAAGTCAACTTGGGGGACTTAGCAAATATGAAGGGCAAGTGTAAAGCTAACCATAATAAAAAAAAATCAAGATAATTTTCATATTTTTCAACTGATCTACATGAAATTTTTATTTTGTACAGTTTGATGAGACATTTTTTTAAAGAAAAATATTTGTATACCCAATCAATTTGGTGCTATACACAGGAAAAAAAATCTAATTTTCCAATGTACCCAGTAGTTGGGTATACAAAACCTAAATAAAAAAGTGTCTTTCCCAACTTTACAATCTTTGAAAGAAATTTTAAATTGAAATTTTTCCCATGAATAGCAGAAAAATGGTTAGGTATAAAAAAAAATTTTGTAAATTGCAGTTAGAATAGATACACAATTTTTTTTTTTTTTTTTTCATAAAAATATTTTGTATATCCATGTTATACATTGGAAAAAAAAAAAAATAATAATCTGAAATTTTTCACATGAAGAGTAACAAAATGGTTAGGTATTTAAAAAAATAAAAATAAAAAACTTTTCAGAGGTTGTACAGTTAGACAAAATACACATTTTTTACTTTGAAAAAGTTTTGTATACTCAACTATTTTATTGCTATGCATAGGAAAATTTCTATTCTTCTACTCTTAATCTATATTAATGATTTGGATAAGGGAAATAAAATATTTAGTTTCTGATGATATTAAGCTGGCCTATCCTGTTAAAAACTTTGAGGGATATACAAGACAGTTCAATATGATATAGATAAACCTCTTGGCTAGGCTGAAAAGCAGTAAATAAATTTTAATATAAGTTTATATATATAAAGAAAAGTTTATATGGGGTATTCTAATAAGAATTTCAATTGCGATATGTATAGGGAATGACTCGAGTCTGTGAATAAAGAAAAAGATTTGGGGATAATTATTGGAAGTGCAGAGTCAGAAGTGTTTAGAAGCTATGAATAGAATTACTGTTAGGAATTATAAATCAAAATGATAATTATAAATGTAAGGAGGTGATCTGTATACTTTATAATGATTAAATTAGATTATTGATTAAATATTGGGCTCCTTATCAAAGACTTAGAAAATATGAAAATATATAAAAAGAGGATATGCAGGAATTCATAATGAATAAAAAGATATCCATGAGGCAATGCAGCATAGAGCAACATCAATGAATTTTGGAATTGAAAATAAAAATTGCAAGGATAGGTTTAAAGAATTAAGGATACTTTCTATAAAAATAAAAAATAAATAAATATTCTATAAGAGTGTGGCCCCGGAGGATATTCCTAAAACAGCCATCACTACTCCCTTCGGGTTGTTTGAGTATACCCGCATGCCCTACGGCCTCAGGAACGCGGCACAGACCTTCCAGCGCTTTATGGACTCTGTGCTCCGCGGTCTTCCTTTCTGCTGGGCATATCTCGACAACCTCCTCATTGCTAGCTCCTCAAGTCTCACCTGCAGGCTGTTTTCACCAGGCTGCAGGAATTTGGCATCAGGGTGAACCCTGACAAGTGTGTCTTTTTAAGAAGGAGGAGTAGGGAGAGTAGGAGAGGAAGGGTGATCTGGCACAGGTGGTGTTGGAAGCGCGACAGGAATGAGAAGAGGAGACTCTTCAAAATCATCCGGAGGATCCGTGGAAGATTCAAAAAAGGCAGGTTTAAGCCTATCGACAGAGAAAACTTCCGTCCGACAAGGGAGCTGAAGAAGGAAGGTTTTCTCCCGACGACTTAAAACCTTGTAAGGCCCCAAATATCGAGCTTGCAGCGGAGCTCGATGAGCGTCGAGGCGTACGAAAACATGTGTACATGTTGCGAGGTCTTTCGGAATGAAAGAGTGTATGGAAGTGTGAGGGCGTGGAACAGAAGGTTTCCACGAAGCAGAACACTGACGGAGGCGAGAGAGATAAGTGTAAGGGTCGGAAGACGCAGGAGAAACCGAAGGGTCAAAAAATTCCCCTGGAAGACGAAGAGGAGAACCGTAAACTAATTCGGCAGAAGTACACTGGAGGTCCTCTTTCATCGCAGAGCGAATCCCGAGGAGTACGAAAGGCAGTGCCTCAGTCCAATGTTCCGAGCGAGGATGAGCGGCCAGAGAAGCCTTGAGTTGCCGATGAAAGCGCTCCACCATACCATTAGCAGCAGGATGGTAAGCAGAAGTTCGAATGCGAGAAGTGCCGAGAAGAGACATAAAATCACGCCAAAGAAATGACTCGAACTGACGACCCTGGTCAGTTGTGATTGTCTCCGGCACACCATAGCGAGAGACCCAGTGAGCTAAGAAGGCCTTAGCAACTGTTTCTGCAGTTATGTTGGGAATAGGAATAGCCTCCGGCCAGCGATTGAAACGGTCGACGCAGGTGAGAAGGTAAGAGCAACCATCTGAGGGAGGAATAGGACCGACCAGGTCAACGTGAACATGTTGAAAACGCTCACCTGGAGGCAGAAACTCACCAAGGGGAGCCTTGGTGTGGCGATGGACCTTGGTCCTCTGGCAGGAGAGGCAAGCGCGTGCCCAAGTCTTGAGATCACTCTGCATGTTCGGCCATACAAAACGTGAAGCAACCAGCTTCTGTGTGGCCGAAATCCCTGGATGGGCGAGGTCATGCAATGAGTGGAAGACCTGTTTCCTGAAGGAGGAAGGGACCAATGGTCGAGGAGAACCTGTAGAAGTATCACAGACGAGTGGTCGAGCAATACCAGGCAGGTGAAGAGATTGAAGAGAAAGAGAAGTAAAATCAGGAAGAGAGATGTCCTCTGACTCCTGTGCAACTGCCATGCCCTCGAAATCTACCGGGGATAGAGAAGAACTTGCGTTAATCTCTATCCGAGAGAGAGCATCAGCAGTGTGGTTGTCGATGCCGTGAATATGCCGGATGTCAGTGGTGAACTGAGAGACATATTCTAGATGGCGCGCTTCTCGAGGTGAATGACGTTCGTTACGAGACTGCATAAGAGATACGATTCAGGTTTTCAAAATCTTATTATCAGTTAGCAATATAAATACAAATTCTGGTAAAGGTGGAGATTGTTTCTGAGTTTCGATTGTTAAAAAATATCGAAAATCGAAAATATCGGAGAAGCCTATCGTAAAGAAGAGAGTTGTCAGAGGTACGAGGTACTATTACTAGACATAGACACAATTATTATTACTTACTTTTCTAGCAGAACCTAATTCGACTTATCATAACCTGAACTACCGAAATTGCCGTAAAAAGAGGCCTAACCTACACAAGAATTTGCCGTAAAAGAGACCTAACGTACACAAGAACGTTTGCACGACATAGTAGCCTAAGGCTAAGTATAGGTATGAAAATATCGATTAATCAGAAATATTGACATAAAAAAATATCGATATAAAAAATATCGAAACTCAGAAACAATCTCCACCTAAGCCACAAATTCTTTTCATTAGAATACAGTGGGACCACCAAGGATTTTAATAAAAAAATATGGGTTTCCATATAGATATTAGGAAGAATTTTTTCTGTAAGAATAATTAATTTTTGGAATGGTTTGCCAAAAGATACTTTTGATAGTAACTCTTTCAACCTTTAAAAAAAAGTGAAATCAATAATGGATAATCAATGTACAATAAGAATGACTCATCTTTTTAGGGCTATGTAACTTGGGCTTGATATTATTTTGAGGTTTTGATAACTTTCCATATTAGCTTAGTTAATATTTCTTCATAGTTTAGCTTAATAAACTGTATAATAATGTGATTGAGTTGATTATTTGCATCAGAAAAATTGAGATCTGGGACTAGCCATTCATAACAAATAGCAACTTTAGCATTTTGTAAAAAATGAGTATTGCTAGGCCCCTGTGACTTCTAACTGTCTCTTATATTCTTATAGAATATATATAAAAATAAAAAGTCAGAGTATACACATGCAATGCCAAATACATATACTAACGATTGATCTTTCTCTAAATTTTAATTAAAATGCAATTTAACCAATATATTTAGCTCATTTTGCTAACATGAATTACGCAATTTGAATGTACAGAACTTTTAAAATTTTTCCCATTATTGAAATTCCTTATAGTTTCACCATTTTTCACTACAAATTTTACAAATCTTTCATGAAAAAAAATACTTTCCCAATTTTGAGCTCCAATAAAATATTTAGCACTGCACCTGTTGCAAACCTGATGTCTTATTTTCATTTTCAGTCCTGACAAAGCAATAATTTACATATAAAATATCGTAAATCTTGGCTTAATGTTCTTTGTAAGTAATAATAAAAACATATAAGTATAGCATAGTCTGTTTTCCTTATATTTATTAAAGTCTTATAAATGAATAGGTTTAATTTAATTAAGTAATCATAAAAAATAATTAAATTTTCCGTAGGAAACTCCGTACGTATGAAGGCTGCAGCTCTCAAATTATTAACCAATGACAAGTGCAGTGTTAGTACTGTTTCAGACCCAACCGTAAATTTTTAACATTATTTTTTTGGTCTACTAAAAAAAATTATATTTTAAGAAATAAAAAATATTTAAAAACACTGCATATTTGAATAAATTATAGTTTTAATAACTTTTAAGTTGATATGATTACCAATAATAAAAAATAAGATCCTGGGAAAAAGTTCCTAGAAAATTTTGTAATTTGCATTCAGAATCCCTAATTTGGGTAGGATAAGCAGGACATTTATCTGATAATGCATATAGTTTTAGCTCACAAAAACAGAACTACAGAGGTTTTATGCAGGAGAATCACTATCAGAAAAGAATTGGACATTTTTCGTGACCTTCAAATACGTTTTGAAAATATGATTTTATACAAAACAATGAGGAAGTAGATATGAGTAGCTATCCAAATGAGAGAGCAAATAAAGTAAAGTAGAAAATAGATATGAAATAGTATATGTGAATGAAGGTGCTGTGGTAATTGTTCTTATTACAAAGAAAGATAATATGCACAATAAGTCAGGAAAGTTCTTAGCTGTTAACAGGAGATTGGTTTAGAGATTTAAAGTGAAAGATGAACAAAATCAGGTATATTACCTAGAGAAGATGCCAAAGAGAATAAATTAGAAGGGTCATTGGTGTTCATAATGCTCAATCGTATTGGGCAGTAGAGACGGGCAAAGTTTAGAGACTGGGGTGTTGTCGCACTTTATATTAATGATTTAAATTAAATCTGCTCAGAGACTAGAATCCGTTGAATCTCTTTGGGTTGATATTATTATGAGTAGCAAACTATACAGAATAGGAATCTCTTACAGATCTTCTCATGTTCCGGAACTGAATGTTACAAATGATAAATGAAATTATGGTTGCATGCAGAATCAGGGAAGTAGGTATAGCAATAATGAGCGACTTTAATTTTCCTGATATTGATTAGGGTACTTTTGCTAGTACTGATTAAACTAGTTTATCATTTATCTACTGTACATTCAATCTTTATGGGTCAATATTTTTATGCCTGTCAAATTGTACAGAATAGGGACTCAAAAATTGTATTTAGCAATGGAAGCGAGATTTGGAGAAGTAATAAAAAAGTATATAGGTATATAAATTTTTATTTTGTTTCATGCAACAAATGCTTCTAATGTACGTTAGGCCTAAATGTATATGTTAAAATTCTTTCCTAAATAATGATAATGATATTTTTTTTTCTATGTAAAAAAGCTTTTTTTTTTTTTTTTTTTTTTTTTTTTTTTTTTTTTTTTTTTTTATATATGTTAAATATTTCAATAACTAACTTCTATAATTTTTTTTCCTTGTTTCTTCTTCTTCCTCTTCTTTATTATTATTATTATTATTATTATTATTATTATTATTATTATTATTATTATTATTATTATTATTATTAAATGCAATATTATATTTATATATTTGTTATTATTTTTATTTTTTTTTTATTTATTTTATCTCTGTTGGGCAAATGCTAGAGGCCTACCAAATTTTCACCAGAGAAAGGAGAAAATCAGGATCCTGGTCAGATTAAAGGCCGACATGTCCCGAAACACGGCTTTTGAAGGCGTGCAAGCATAGGAAATTGGGAAAATAGATGAAGGGAGTATGTTTCAGAATTTACAAGTAGAATATATGTAAGATTGAGCATAGCGGTTAAGTCTGGGGTCAAAGAGTTGGACAGAGAAAGGATGAGACTGTGTAGAAAGATATGTCGCATGAGCTCTTCTCAAAGGAAGAGGTATGCGACGAGAGAGTTCGGAAGAGCAGTGTCCGTTGTAATAGCTATAGTGTAGAGAAAGTGACACAACAATTCAAGGAGCATAACGAGATTGGGGAGAATTAGTGAGAGCAGGAGAGAATTAGATGAGAGCAGGACGAAAAGCCCTCTCTCTCTCTCTCTCTCTCTCTCTCTCTCATATATATATATATATATATATATATATATATATATATATATATATATATATATATATATATATATATATATATATATATATATATATATATATATATATATATATATATATATATATATATATATATATATATATATATATATAGTGTGTGTGTGTGTGTGTGTGTGTGTGTGTGTGTGTGTGTGTGTGTGTGTGTGTGTGTGTGTGTGTATGCGCATATGAAAGTATGTAAAAATGAGTTTATATATGTTTCATCCCCTCCCAAATCCTAATGTTACTGACCTACAACATGTGAAACTTTATTTAAACCAAGTGGGAAAAAATTAATTAAATATTTACTCAAAGAAAACGGAAATATTTGAATAAATGCAGTGCAATTTTTTTTCGTAAATTTTAATATTGATTAGTAAGATCTTTTTCTTATTTTTCTTCATTTATTATTTTATTTTATTTATTTTATCCTTTTTTTATTATTATTGGTACTTTATATTGTTTTTTTTTTTTCTTTTTTTTTTCGTAGTTTTGACACAATTCAGAAATAGCTGGGTTATTCCATCCATAGCGTAAATTCCTTAAAATTTTATAATTAGCTGTATTTTTTTTTTTTTTTTTTTTTTAATTTTATAAAATTTCAAATTTAATTTCATGTTTTGCTTGAATTTTGGACCTAGACCCAACTTGTCAATAGGAAAAATGGTCGACAGTTTTTCTTTATTTTTTACTTTAAAGTTTTAAATTAAGGTAATTAAAAAAAAAAAAATCAACAATAAATCGAGTCTAATGTTTAAAAATATTTTCATTAAATTATTAACACCGACAACAATATTTTAGCTTTGATTTCTATTTTTAGATATTTTAAGAGATTCAATTAAAGTTAAATTTTTAATTGTCACAAAATCACTAATTCAAACCCAGTGTTAATTATGAGGATAGTTAGTAAATTAAGGCTAGTATTTTGGTTCGATCCCCCGGGGGGATCCTGGGAAAAAGTTCCTAGAAAATATCCCCTCCTAGAATAGGGTAGTCACAGATAGTTGCAAAATTTAAAATGTTGAAAAACAAGTTACATTAACTCATACCTGGATGCATGAAGATATTCACTATGAAATTTTCCTCAGTGCTTCAAAGTCTCCCGAAGTCTTCCAAAGTCTTCTAAAGTCTCCCAAAGTCTTCCAAAATCTCCCAAAGTCTCCCAAAGTCTCCCAAAGTCTCCCAAAGTTTTCCAAAGTCTCCACCAGTTCAGAGATATTTGGTCATCAGATGAATTTCAATTTCTAAGATGGGGAATTTGAATATGAAAAAGTCAGGATTAAAACACTAAGTTAAAACCTATGAATATCATAATTATACAAACTTAAAAGATTCATATATGCTAATTAAAAAAAGCCTTGAATTTTATCCTTAATGAGGATTAAAAAAAAATATTTCTCAGATATTAATTTCTTAGTTGTTTTATTTTCTTCTAACATTTATTTTCATTTTATTTTCATTATCTTTACTATTTTATTTTTTATTTTTTGAAATTATAACAAAAAATTAGTTTTTTCTCTCTTTCAATATTTAATAACTGTAATATTGACTCAATGCTCGCGGATCCAACGTAATATACTACCTTTTTTATTTTTTTTTTTTTTTTTACAATGGAGAAATAATTCGTTTATCTTTTATTTCGTTGGATAGCTTACGATTATTACTGAGGTCACTCATTCTTTTATGACAGAGTAAAAAACGAAGTTTAGTGTAAGGTACCCTTTGAAGGTACCCGTCTAGATCCATTCTAATATACTGTCAAATACCCCAGAATTATGGATAATTTCTCATCAACTTACGTCACGTTGAGTGAATTAAAAAATCTAAAGAAGAAGAACAAAACCATATTTGAAAAGAAACAAATAACTCTCTTTTGACATTTCCAAAGGTCGCGCTAATTGTCGCTTTAATTTTTATTTACATTCATCTGAATAGAAAAATGCAACAGGTGAGCTTCGAGAGCGAGATGAATGGTCGGGACAGCATGCATTGATAGAAGGCTTGCCTCTCTCTCTCTCTCTCTCTCTCTCTCTCTCTCTCTCTCTCTCTCTCTCTCTCTCTCTCTCTCTCTCTCTCTCTCGTACACACAAACACACACACACACACATACACACACACACACTCTCACTCAAAGAACACATTGTAAATTACTATTATCTTCAAATATTTTTGAAATTTTCTTAATTTTCATCATGAAATCATAAAAAGGAAATCATTTTTTAAAAGGAAAAAAAATAGATAAATATTCAAGTATAAGTTTTGCTTTAAATTGTATCTTAGTAACTTTTCAAATCCACTGTAAAATGTTTAACATCCATCAATATATATATATATATATATATATATATATATATATATATATATATATATATATATATATATATATATATATATATATATATATATATATATATATATATATATATATATATATATATATATATATATATATCAGCAGTTAAATTCGAAACACACACACACACACACACACATATATATATATATATATATATATATATATATATATATATATAATATATATATATATATATATATATATATATATATATATATATATATATATATATATATATATATATATATATATATAATCGAAATAAATTAATATTATTAGAAAACACAAGTGATTTAACTAATCGATGGTAAAGCATATTTGGCCATTCGCCAGTTTAGAGGTTTTATATAAGAGTATGATTGAGGTGTATTCCTCCGCCTTTAAAACTTGGGGGAATATGAGGACGGAGGAGGGGGGGTTAACTTTGTCGGATTACAAAACTATTATTGTATCATTTATGGATAAAAGGAAATATTTATTTTTGACAAGGAATTACCTAAAATGTTGAAAAACATATTAGTTTTCTATTGATTGTTCTCTTTGTAAATATATTCGTTTAAAATACCGAAAATTTTGGAAATATTGTTAGTGGCATTCTCTCTTTTGAGGGGAGGGGGTGGGGAGGTAGGGGAAATTGAATTCAAAGGAGAGAGAGAGAGAGAGAGAGAGAGAGAGAGAGAGAGAGAGAGAGAGAGAGAGAGAGAGAGAGAGAGAGAGGAAGAATGTGGGTGACCTCATTTCTGGCACTTATTATTTTTTTTTTTTTTAATTTTAAAGAGAAGGTAGCATTGAAAGGAAGGGGAAAGATCTGAGTGGGAGGAAGCGGGGGTGGGGGATTAATTTAAGAATGTCGACAGCTTTCCATATGTTTTTTTTTTCTTTCTGATTTAATAAGAGATGCAAAACAAGTGCAAGTTGCCTTTGTCAAGAATCCAAAATTTGTATATTTGAATAATAAACTGTGATGTAATTTGCTAGCGTAATGCACATATATATATATATATATATATATATATATATATATATATATATATATATATATATATATATATATATATATATATATATATATATATATATATATATATATATATATATATATATATATATATATATATACAGGTATATCTGAAGGGTTTAAATACAAATTATGTCAATGGGAAATGTCATATGCCAAACAATCTCAATAAATTAAAACGTGATATCAATAAAAATAAATACAGAACAAGAGAGAGAGAGAGAGAGAGAGAGAGAGAGAGAGAGAGAGAGAGAGAGAGAGAGAGAGAGAGAGAGAGAGAGAGAGAGAGAGAGAGAGAGAGAGAGAGAGAGAGAGAGAGAGAGAGAGAGAGAGAGAGAGAAAGGAAAAGCTTAATTTACTGTTCATTAAGATCTAGAATAAGCCAAAAAAAATAATAATAATTAAAAAAATAATTTTTTTAAGAAAGAAAAACTTTTTATTAAAAAAAACAAAAATAAAATAAAAATCGAAATGTGTCGTAGAGAACTTTCACTATTTGAAAGGAGAGCAAGACTGAATGGGGAAGAGAAAATTCTGTAATACTTTTACTTTTTCTATTTAAAAAATAAAAATAAAAATAATAAAAAAAAAAAAAGTATTTTAAAACGACTTTCCCGAGACGGTGAAGTCGCAAATGGAGAAATTTACTGTTAGAAATGCTTTAGGAGTGACGCCATTCTTTATTGATAACATACACAGGGATATATATATATATATATATATATATATATATATATATATATATATATATATATATATATATATATATATATATATATATATATATATATATATATATATATATATATATATATATATATATATATATATATATATATATATATATATATATATATATATATATATATATATATATATATATATATATATATATATATATATGATGCGTTCGTTTACACATGCTTTGACGAAAGAAGCAAGAAACACAGTTAATTAATGATAAAATTGATACTGTCAATCATTTCTTTTTGTGAACGAGCAAAATGTAAAATTAAATTAATAAATTATTATAAAAATAAATAAAAAAATATAAAAATAAATAAATAAATAAATGAATGAATTAATTAATAACTTGAAAACCAAAAGTGTTTTATTGACTTGTGACGACATATTGACGTCTGGACATGCACTTCGTCAAGTTATTCACACCTGCGACTGCATCCATGTTTCTGTTTCTTTTTTTTTTTTTTTTTTTTTTTTTGAGAGCAGACCTCACCTACGAGGACATATGTCGTCCCTCCAGGCAGACAAAATACTGCCCTTTAGGCCATCACGAGTTCATAGCGAGGGAACAACGTCTACATGCAATAACAGCTCGTGATGCTCTGCCAAGATCATCAATGTCTGCTTCTGAGGGAAATTTTCGCGTACCAAAAATTTGCATCCTCGTCTGCGGATATACGAAATCTGACGACCATCATTTGAATTTTCTAAACAATTCTTACCCCTGAAATTAATTTTAGAGACTAAGTTATTAGATTTATATTCTAATTTTTATTCAGTGCATTCTTATACATATACAAGCGCACATTTGCATATACAAACATAAACACAAACACACACACACACAAACTCACACTCACACAATCACACACCACACACACACACACACACACACACACACACACACACATATATATATATATATATATATATATATATATATATATATATATATATACATATATATATATATATATATATATATATATATATATATATATATATACTATATATATATATATATATATATATATATATATATATATATATATATATATATATATATATATACACATATATATATATATATATATATATATATATATGATTTAGGAACTGAAGAGATTTATATTGGTAAGGCTGCTAAAGAGAAGATATCTTTAAATAAGAAAGTGTCTTAGAATTAGAGAAATATATGGGAATGAGGAAGCAGATTTAATGATTGAAGGATGACTGAGGGGAAGTGTAAGGGGAATTAAATAATTAAAATGAAAAGAAACCGAAACGTTAAAAAAAAGAGGAAATAAAAATTAATAAAATTACTAAGACGTTTTTGTAATCTAATACAAACAGGAGGGGAGATGAGGAACAAGAAGAGGATCAAGGGTGAAGAGAAGAGAAATAGAAGAAAGGAGTGAAAGAGAGAATAATAGAGGTGGTTCAACAGGAAAAAAAAAATGCCAAAAGAATAAAAAAAAAAAAAAAATCCAGAGAAAATTAAAATAAAGATTTAAACAAAAACAGAAATTTGTAGCAACGAAGGATAAAATTGAAGCACAGATACAAATGAGGTCAGACGAAGACAAAAAAAAAAAAAAAAAAAAAAAAAAAAAAAAAAAAAATGAATGACTAACGTCAAAAACATATTATAACAAAAATAATTATATTAGTATTATAAATGAAACTGAGATGATGCTTATGATGCGTTTGATGTTATGACTGACATTTCATCAATGTAGAAGATAGATTATATACGTGATAGAAAGAGCTTGAAAGAGGCCAAAATGACTCACAAATGCAAAGGTGAAAGTGTAAATAAACATAGAAGCAAAACTGGAAATACCGATTTTTTGCTTATGTAAATTGTCCCTTAAAGTTGTCAATATACGAGATAAAGTAGGTCAGCAGATAATAATAATAATAATAATAATAATAATAATAATAATAATAATAATAATAATAATAATAATAATAATAAAAAAAATAATATATAAAATTTATAATTAAATTATATATTATTAAAATATTATAATTATTATTATTATTATTTATTATTATTATTATTATTATTATTATTATTATTATTATTATTATTATTATTATTATTATTATTATTATTATTATTATTATTATTATTATTATTATTATTATTTATTATTATTATTATTATTATTATTATTTTTATTATTATTATTATTATTATTATTATTATTATTATTATTATTATTATTATATTATTATTATTATTATTATTATTATTATTATTATTATTATTATTATTATTATTATTATTATTATTATTATTATTATTATTATTATTATTATCATTATTATTATTATCATTATTATTATTATCTATCATTATTATTATTATTACCATTATTGTGCAAGAGTAACGGAAGTCGGCAATTATTATTTTAAGGTCGAATGGGGTTATGTCAACTAAACATAATGTTAATATCACCATGGTTATTTAACTGTAAACAAATTCGTAGAAATCGAGTGGTTTTAATAATAATTATTTTTAATAGATTATAAATATGTTAAAAAGACAAGTAATTTTATCTAAAATATTTGAAAATGAATTCTAAATGATTTTCTGAACTGTGATTCAACAACTAACCTAACCTAGGCATGAAGGGGCTTAGGCTTAGGTAAGGTTAGGCTTAGTTAAAGTACTTTGCCTAAAAAAAAAAATTTTTTTTTAAAGTTAACTTTTATCCATATTTTTCCCGTATATTGACTTCGTAGATATACAAGAAAATAAAAATAAAAATAGAGGAAAAGAGATTAATAAAAGAAAATAAAATTTAATGGCGAACTCTAGAGACTGTAAAAAATATGAAGTTTTAAAGCCGGTGCAAAGGAAGAGGGATAGAGAGAGCGAGAGATATCGCAGAGGTCAGGTGAATCCTGTAATTTGAGTTGATACAAAAAGTGACGTCGGCATAAAAGACCAGAAAGTGAACAGGTAAAGAGGGAATAATAAAGCTAGATATGCAATAGAGGAAAGCGTAGATGGGAAAGAGGTCATCTAAGAAAAAAAGAAAAAAAAACTTAAGATTGGAAATAATGTTTCTAAGAGAGATTTAGGTAAAACTATAAGGTAAATACGTAGACTCAAGGTCAAAAAGGTTTAAGTGATTTTATGAGTTGTATGGATTCTGATAAACCACTACAGATAGTAATATGTCAGTTGATCCTATAATATACTATATTTATATAATATATATTATATATATATATATTATATATATAATATATATATATATATATATTTATATATATATATATATATATATATATATATATAGTATATATATATATATATATATATATATATATATATATATATATATATATATATATATATATATATATATATATATATATATATATATATATATATATATATATATATATATATATATATGCACTTTGAAAGCTTTAGGGGAGTTCCCACCTTAATACAAAAAGAAGCACATATTTATTTGTAAATATATTTTAGCTTTAGGGTATTTTTACTCTGTTCCCGTTATATTCTAAACAGAAAAACCGTTTTTTCTTCTTTTATTCACCATTTTGTATGTTTTTTTTTTTTTCTTTTTTTTTTTATCACCTTTTTTGGGGTGGTGGAAAGAGGTTTTAGTGTTTTTATTAATAAAACTGTGTTAGAAAGCAAAAGAAATTCACTGTCATCTTTAATTACATTAAGAGGGAATTTTTTTTTTTTTTAAGCAAGGTTTGCTTCGTTAACAAATAAAAGTATTGCCTAATTCTTTTATTTACATGATAATGATATTTTATATTAATATATATATATATATATATATATATATATATATATATATATATATATATATATATATATATATATATATATATATATATATATATATATATATATATATATATATATATATATATATATATATATATATATATATATATATATGTGTGTGTGTGTGTGTGTGTGTGTGTGTGTGTTTGTTAGCGATGCACATCATATTACATCAACACCCGCCTTGGCATTTGTTGTACTTAACTATTATAATCACATCACTATTTTTGAAAAGCGGATTTGTCTAATGAGGAAAAACTAATCTGAAAGAAGAGAATTCTTTTTCTTTCTTTCTTCACATTTTAATTAGAAATTTAAAATCTAGTTTAATTCCCATTGAAGTTGTACACTGCTTCTTAATATGTCCTCTCGTAGGCAGGTCTTATATTATTCCATTTATGTAATCTGTCTATCAAGATTTCTAACCATTTTATTCCCCCCTCCAATTTTTTACCATTCTTTGCCATTTTTCTTTTTACCTCATCAGAAATGTGAATAATTTTTTTGTTTTTGTTTTGTTTGTTTTTT
>SEYY01011691.1:25000-27500 GCA_009176605.1 Armadillidium nasatum | reverse complement strand
TAATTAGCTTGAAATGATATCTAAGAAGATCCCTCTAAAGGATTTTATAATGAAAGTTAAAAATATTTAATTACGGGACCTTCTAAGAAGAGAGAGAGAGAGAGAGAGAGAGAGAGAGAGAGAGAGAGAGAGAGAGAGAGAGAGAGAGAGAGAGAGAGAGAGAGAGAGAGAGAGAGAGAGAGAGAGAGAGAGTTTGTCTTGTCAAAATTAGTTTAATAGGTTTTGTTTTTCCCGGAATTCGAAATGAAAAGGTCAAAGATTATTGTTATATAATTTATAGAAATTGAAACTGAAGCACTAATAAAGCATTTCCTTTCTGAGATAAAAATTTAACTAAATTTAAATAATAGTCTTGCATTAAAAAAGCAAGAAAAAAAAAAAAGAAAAAAAAGTTAATTAATTTAAAAATAATTTCTTTTCAAAAATTTAAAGCATTCAAAAGAGTTTAAATATTTCATATTCTTTTTGTATGTGTTTCAAAAAACATTTGAATATATTTTAATTAGAATATTAATTTAATAACATTTTAACAACAATGATGCAATAACAGAATAATTTTGAATATAATTTTCATTTGTAATAGAAACTCCATTCTCTTCCTTTGCATAACACGCCCACACACGCACAAACACACACACACACAACCTCTCACTCATACACTCAAACACATACAACATATCTACACGCATAATTAGGCGTTAAAATATCGAGAATATATAAAATTTCATCTTACTGTTAAAGAATAAAAACAAACAATATTACTTCGCAAATTCTCGTTTTTTAAACATATGTTGAAATCATTCCTGAAGAACTTTCGTTAATTATTCTTTCAAAGTAAAAAAAATACGACAAAAAAATATTGTCCTCCAAAATTCGATCGTTTGATGAACTTGTAAACAAATGATGAAATTTCCTTGAATCGCGGAAGTGAATTCCAGTTACTACACCAAAAATGCAAAAAGGAAGAAGAACAAACACAAATAATGAGAAATTTGAGAAAACAATTCCTTGATTGAACAATTACAAAATTGCGATTAAATAGAGATTTCCAACGTAAAATTTTAGGCAGATATATATATATATATATATATATATATATATATATATATATATATATATATATATATATATATATATATATATATATATATATATATATATATATATATATATATATATATATATATATATATATATATATATATATATATATATATATATATATAGTAGTAAGGATGGCACATTTGGGGAGTACCAGATTCTGTCAGTAAATCGCTAAATCTGGCAACCTAGTAGCATGATCAAAGGCATAACGATATCTCTCTAGCTCATACATTTCTTACCCTAATCCCTTACTCGTAGAATATTAATTTTTATATTTAAATTTAACACTATGACATGACAAAAGACCAATAGTATATATTCATACTCTTTGGCATATAATTTTCAGAAGTTTTATGTACATTTTCGTACCACATTCTATAGCAGATATCCTAAATTGCAACTCTCATATCACTATAGCACTTTAATATGATAAAAAGTCACGTCATAATCTTTCTAACATTTTTTGCTTGATAATGAGCTACCACATAAGCAACTGATCATTAACATTGAACAGTGAGTTGTACATCGCAGTGCGTACTTCGTAACTTTTTCATTTTTCACAATCTTAACAGAAATAATAAACTAATATTTTCTATCTGAAATCTAATTCATATATACATATTTTTTTTATCCTTACATGTTCTATCTATTTCTTAATGCTCGTCCATGGAACTCTTGACGTTTAATGTTGATTAACTTGATGGTTATTACTTTGTTTCATGCGGTGCTAAAGAATGTGTGAAGGTGATTATATACTTAAGATAAATTGACATAATTACTTAACCTTCTGCATTATTTTCAAAACATGTTAATTATATTTCTTCAAATAGCTACTCTTAAGTAGTAACATATGCAGAGAAAAACATTCAGAAACAAATAATTATAAATGAAATAACTTTTCTTTTATTCCAATGCATAAAAAAAAAAAATTACTTTGTTAACTCAACATGATTTTTTTTTCACTAATAATCTTTACCATTACCAAAATTCATATACTTGCATAGATTAAAGCAAACCTCAATAATGATTACTTACATTCGTGAGTCATCTGATTGGTCGAGAGAATGATGGAGTCATGTAATTGGTCGAGAGGATGATTGCGTCGCAATAATTTATGAGGTTAGATCTTATCCGGAGCTTATGAATACATACAAAACAATAGGTAAATATTTAAATAAGAGGAACTATATGGAAGGTAAAAGTGGATTTATACGTAACACAGGACTATGCAATCATCAGTACACTTCTTTAAATGAATTATTTAATTCATCATACTAATTTTATATTGTTAACATACAATTTAAATAAACTAACGCTTCTCAATAAAAGAATCCAAACTTATTTAACCTTCCCTTAATTATATATGCAAAGATTTCATAATATAGCATGAAAAATC
>SEYY01011691.1:17500-20000 GCA_009176605.1 Armadillidium nasatum | reverse complement strand
TATATATATATATATATATATATATATATATATATATATATATATATATATATATATATATATATATATATATATATATATATATATATATATATATATATATATATATATATATATATACATATCACCTTTCTCGCTATCCCTCTTGTTATGTCAGACCCGTCAGGTGCCACCCCTCGGGAAAGTGTCCGAGGCGTAGCATTGGTTTCTCGAGCAATAAATTTTTGACGTTTTTGACGTTTTGACGGCTTGCTAGGCTTGTCACGATAACCCTTCATAGTTTCTAATGTCGGGAATTCTGGTTTTGATCCAAGGAGGAATTCTCCCCAGTTCATTTCGGGAATCCCCTATCCGCCACCTGGGTACGCGCAAGCTAGAGGGTCCAGAAGCCTTCACGGGAATATATATATATATATATATATATATATATATATATATATATATATATATATATATATATATATATATATATATATATATATATGTGTGTGTGTGTGTGTGTGTGTGTGTATTTGTAGTTTTATTTTGTAAAAGGGTCATAAAGATGTTTGGGAAAAATTAATTAAGTTTCTTTCTTCAAGTGTTCGTTATTTTCAAACTTATTTATCGCTATTATTGCATTGTTAAAATAATTTAATAAATTTAAGAACGAGGGAAGTATAGAGCGAAAACCTGGTAACAATGTCTTAACGGGAGTTAGTTACCATAAAGTTGTTCTTGAGTCATACTTTTTTTTTGGCTTTGTGGATGGATCAACGGTAAAACATCGAATGCATTGTTGTCAGTCGCAACATGCCGTAGTTCGACTCTAGAGGAGAAAAGCCTCTACATATATATATATATATATATATATATATATATATATATATATATATATATATATATATATATATATATATATATATATATATATATATATATATATATAATGAGAGAGAGACTCCTGAATTGTTAATTTTCACCTACGTTAATGTAAATATTTGTTAATGTAGAATTAATTGCACTGCTTTGAAAGTAATAAAATAAAAAGGAGTCATAAGAGCAATAATTAACACTTGTGTGTGAAGATACATGTTAATAGTTAATTACAATAATATTTTACAATGTTAAGGAAGTGTTAGATACTCGTTATACATTGCACATACTTTGTATTATCTGATAACAGATTTATTTCTAAGTACTTTGATAATATAATTGATGAAGGCAAATCAAATAATTCAAGCAGCGAAGTGAAGCTTAAAAACCGCACAAATCTGAACTCTTTTTGACATTGTCAATGTGATATGAAGATACAAAGGTTCCTTTGAGTACGAACAGTGGTTTATTTCCTTTTTTATTTTGAGTTGTTGTCAAGGCAGTTAAATTAACTAAATGGTAATTAATTCTAAAACTTATTTCTTCATGAATCTTTCTATATATACAGTATATATATATATATATATATATATATATATATATATATATATATATATATATATATATATATATATATATATATATATATATATATATATATATATATATATATATATATATATATATATATATATATATATATATATATATATATATATATATATATATATATATATATATATATATATATATATATATATATATATATATATATATATATATATATATATATATATATATATATATATGAGAGAGAGATAGAGAGAGAGAGAGAGAGAGAGAGAGAGAGAGAGAGAGAGAGAGAGAGAGAGAGAGAGAGAGAGAGAGAGAGAGAGAGAGAGAGAGAGAGAGAGAGATAGGTCGCAAAAAGAACCCCAGAGTGAGGGAAGAAGTCCAAAATCCATTTCTTGGTGCACTGCTCCTTAAGTAGGTTGTTGCTGAAGGAAATGTCCACCCTGTTGATCGAAATTACCAGGTCTATTCATCATCCCATTTTCCTTTCATCTTTATCCCATTCATAGGGGGCGGACAGTTAGGCCAAAAAACTTCCTCTTGGATACAACAAGCAGTGACATTGAATAAAATCCATTCACCACAACAAATTTACATGCTACATATAAAATAAGCTTAATTAAAAAAATAACCTAATCTTTAATTCAATAAAATGTTCAGTATGTCAAAATATGGATACATGAAAATAAATGCAACCATTCAAAACTCTACATACTATAGGTCTCGTATTGCCTGCAATTCATTACCCCTAAACACTGGCGAAAACTGAATCACAAACCATATCAAAATTATACAAATTAACATTAACGGAAGTAGTATAGTTTGCACTTTCGGCAGGAAGGTCCCTGAGAATGCGGCATTGCACGCAAATGCAGAAAAGACCATTGGGCTCAGTTTTACAGATTTAGCTACTTCGAAATATCTGGCACCCCCGAAATAGCAAACTATACTACTAACGGAGTTCATAACAAACATATAGAACTGCAGGCCCGTTTCATAAAACATAAAATGAAGATAGTTTTAATCCATTTAGCAACTGCAAACACATGCAAAAACAACTTTCTAGGAATGA
>SEYY01011691.1:0-2500 GCA_009176605.1 Armadillidium nasatum | reverse complement strand
AAAAAAAAAAATAAAATAAAAAAAAAATAAAAATAAAAAAAATTAAATAAAAAATAGCGAAGAGAAAGGAATTCCAATCGACCTTGTTTAAAAGCGGTCAAAGTGAATGACCTTCTTTAACTCATATAATATATATATATATAATATATATATAATATATAATATATATTATATATATATATTATATATATAAGATTAATATAATATATAATATATATATATAATGATATATATATAATAGCAGGCGTCTACTTAGTCTAGAATGAAGTAATAAATGGTATATGTTTGGGAATGATCTTATTTATATATTATTTGGTATACTTCCCTTCAAACTGTATTTAGTGATTTTCACGGTCATGCATACCAAAGGTCTTCGATATGCCTAGCGACAGAACGAAAGATTCATCGAAATATCTGACAGCAGAGGACCTAGAGTGAGTCAGAGAAAGGAAGAAAGATTTCAGTAGTGTTCTTCATAAAAAATAAAAAAAAATAAAAGAAAAAAATAAAAAAAAAAAAACGAAAAAACGAAAAAATGAAAATAAAAATCATACTGGAGTCTGACATAAGATTAGAAGAATTGAGATGTTTCCAAATCTTCCTGTTATGGAAAGATTTGAAAATCGGAGGCTAAAGAAATACGAAGATAGTTGGAGGATTGAGAAGGGCCCCCCTTTTTCGGCACAGACTGAAAAACGTACATTTCCAGTGGGAAAGAAAAGTAGGAGTAGAAAGACATATACAAATTTACAAAATTAGGATGCAAGCATATCAACACAAGTTTTGATACCCTCAGGAGGGATACAATCAGAGACATACGCTCTCTTAGTGTTAAGCTTAGAGAGAGCATAAATAACGTCTTTAGAAGAAATTATAATGTTTGGTGTATATGAGATGGAATGGGAAATAAAAGCATGAATATCTTCGAAATCGCCTAAGTTTGAATCAGAGGAAAAGACTTAAGCTTAGAGTTCAGCTTTAACAGAAGGCAAAACGGTAATTGTGCCGTCGGAAGATATTCGAAAGGAAAGAGGAAGAAGCAAATTTAGAGTTAACATTTAAAAAAAAAAAAAAAAAAAAAAAAAAAAAGTTAGTTCATGAGAAAGAGAAACTAGAAATATTATTGCTCATTTTCTAAGAGAAAAGAGTTTTTAGTGTAACGGAGAATATATTTTGCATGATTCCAGGATGAAAAATAAGTGTCATTAGTTTCTGGAGCTTGAAGACGACGGTAATTCTAGAAGGCAGCATCCGTGTTGTGAATTTCACAAGAACAAACACGTCACGCAGAGTTAAAACAAGGATTGTTAAGTTTAGTTGAAGGGAAAGAATGTGTAATGAATCCCTTCATGCCAGAGAGAATCACTTCTGTGTTGTATTTTGCGCACTCCAAAGGGTCTCTCCCGAGGAAGCAGTTATCAATCCATGGAAAACCAGAAATACTAGTACAACCACAAGTCCGAAGAGTTTGTGACATCGAAATGCCAAATATGTTTCCGATCATTAGGAGGGGTCTATAAAGAAGATGAGAGAGAAGATGATACAAAGGTAAGAAGGTGATCAAAATAACCCAGAGGTGGAAAGAGCTTAACAGAATAAGGAGGATTAGAAGTCAGGGAAAGATCTAGATGATGGTTTCATTTCCAAGGTGATCAGAGATTCGAGTAGGAAGCTGAACCATCTACTCAAGGTTATATTGGATAGAAAAATGGGAAGCAAATTTATTAGGTGTATTTTGAGAACTATAAAAAAGCCATTGGAGGTGATAACATCAAAATCACTTAAAATGACGGTTTCAAAGAACGGAGAGGACGAGAGTATGTGTTCAATTTAGGAATTTTGAAAGAAGAAGAATGTAGGATAGTCAGTAGAGTTAGGAGATAAATAAACAGAATAAGCGAATTTAGTCGTAGACTGACAAGAAAGTGTAAACCACAAAGTGGAAAATTTTGAAAACTTGAAGTTAGAGACGCGAGAATAAACAACATCGTTGCTCATATATTCACAACGACTACCTCTAGCTGAAAAATGAGATAGAAACAGTAAGATGGAACAGAGAAGAGTTTGATGTCGTTACGTTCAACCATCTGAGTTTCGGTTAAGAACAAAGTTAAGGTCTTGAGGGAGAAGAAGATTCAATCTTCAACAAAGCGGAAATTAGAATAAAAAATATTGCATAAATTAATGAAAAAAAGAAGACCGTATACCAAGGCAATCCAGTGGGGAGGTCTTGGAGGCACCAATCCCATCACGGATGCCCCGAACTCCCGATTGATGATGAGTTTACGAGTGGGTATGAAGCATTGTTTGAATGTTACCTTATTTTTAAAAGATTCAATATATACTTGTAAGTCTGTGGTGAACATGTGGAGGAGAGGGAGGGAGATGGGAAGCGTGAAGAACTCCAGTGTGAGAAGGTCGAGGGTTCGATAGAGATACTCTCTGAGAAAATAAAAAGTGGAAAGACGAACCAGAGGGCAGAAGAAAGCACCAGCCAAAT
>SEYY01011689.1:10000-30000 GCA_009176605.1 Armadillidium nasatum | reverse complement strand
AAGTCAGGTTATATATATGGATATTAAGATTTAGGTTGAAGGGAATAGGGAATGAAATGTGTGCCAGGGAGATGTCCGCATGTCTTTGATCATGCCTAAGTGTTAAAATTTAGATTGTGTATTGAGTTTTAAAGTAAAAGTTGTGAAGCGTAGTGGGAGAAATGTATATGAAGGATCAATAATTTATATATTATAGTGGGGACCATGAAGATTCAAATTATATATTAAATAGTTTTAGTTAAACTATGAATGTAACGTTTCTATAATTTGCATGTCAGATAGATACTAACATGCCTTTGTTCCTGCAATAGTGATAAAAGTTAGGTTAAATGTTTAGATTTATGACGCATACTGAGAAACTTAGAGGAAAAACATACACAATGTTTTTGATAAATGTTGTAGAAATGTTTAAATGCAGTGAGTGAGCATGAATACAGTGTAGATAAAGGCCTTCAGTTTGTTTAGGGAATTGTTTTGTGAGACAAATATATTTTAGAAGGGTGGGTTAATAGCTTTAAATGAGTGAGATGTGTTTGTTAGATGCTAAGTATAACATAAGTTAAGTGAGATGTAAAGTATAACAGTGTGTGTAATGGTGAAATTTTAACTAACTGGTTTTAGTTGGTTACAATTGCTGTGTGTGCGAATAAATGATTATGTGATTGGGCTGGTGAGTGTTTGTGGTCATAATTGAGCCCTAATGAGAATTACATTTTACTGCACAAAATAAGGTTAAAAACGTTAAAAATTTAAAAAGTTGCACAAATAAAAAAATAAATAAAAACTTACAGACTAAAAATGAAAAGCTATAAAAATTCAAATGAAACATTAAAAAGAATGAAGATTCCAGATGAATTGTTATTAATACATTGAGTTATTTAGAAGGTGAAACAATGAGTTGCAATATTAGCTTAAATCAAAGCTACATGTATGAAACATACTATCACATATTTATAATTTTTTTTAATGAAATAAAGTATCTGTTATGTTTATGATGTCATAGAATGACAGTAAATTAATGAAAAATAGTTTCAGATAAGTTTGCAAATTTGAAATCTTGCAGTGGTAAATTTGAACTCTGCAATTTTGAAGAAAAATAAAGAGCTGAAACTAAAAAAAGGAGAAAATAACTATGGAAGGATGTTAATCATGACAACGTCAAGGAATGATTACCATGACAACATCATGAATGTCTATGCATGCGTTCGCGCTCTTCGTTGCATTATTTCCCACGTCCACCAGATGGGGCGACACGCGGTAGCACCGTGCTGAGTTATTCCGCGTATCCGCGCCCCGCGACCGTGAAATTGCCCACCACGCGGCTATGGATCCGAGAGTCAATCAGTTTCTTAATTTTTAATCTCAACTCCTTCGGTTTCAGTCATGTAAATTCAAATTGGTTGAAGAAAATCTTCGAAGATGAAAACCACGTGGTGGAAAAATTCAGGATGGCTGACATAAATCTAAGATGATGAAAACCATGTGGTCAAAATGGTGGACAGAAATCAAGTGGTCAAGAGAAAATCTGGAATATATTATATACATGTGGACAGAGTAGAAGAGTCATTCTCATTACATGATTCATATATAAATATTACCTAATAGCAATGAATATATAATTGTTATTTAACAATAGATGATTATTATCCAATCAATAAAACAATAGCGATTTCAAAGTTGAAAAAAGGAAGGGAAAACGTTGCGCTTGAATAGAACAATTGGTTCATTCTAAGGTATGAGTAAGTTAGTTTATTGGTAGCGTGATGGAATTCAAATCAGAAGGATGAGGTTTCGAATCCTGGTCTTGCAATAGTTTTAGGCTCTTATCCTTTCCCCCTGAGTATTGGAGGAAGTTTGATATTCACTCAATGGATGGTGCTGCTGTCAAAAAAAACGGCGGGAGAATTCAAAATCAAATCCAGAGAGAAAGATAGATTCCGAAAGAGGGAAGTTTGGAATTCAAAGCTTTGTGCCAGACTCTATCAAAAACTTTCGATATATCCAGTGCGACAGCAAAAGATTCACCGAAATGCCGAAGGGCGGAGGACCAAGAGTCAGAAAGTAGGGAAAGAAGATCACCAGTATAACCTTCTTTACGAAAGCCATGCTGGCGATCAGAGATAAGATTGGAAGAATTGAGATGTTTCCAAATCTTCCTGTTATGGATAGATTTGAAAACTTTAGAAAGAATGGAGGTTAAAGAAATAGGACGATAGTTAGAGGGTTGAGAGGGGTCCCCTTCTTTGGCACAGGTTGAATGAGCGCACGTTTCTAGCAAGAAGGGAAGGTCGAAGTAGAAAGACAAAGACGAAATTGTTTACCAAAGCAGTGTGCAAGCTCGGAAGCACAAGTTTTGAGAACCGCAATAGGATTACCATCAGGACCATACGCCTTCTTAGTGTTAATCTCAGAGAGAGCAGAAATGACATCTTTGGAAGAAATTACAATGTTAGGCATAAATGAGTTATAGGGGGTTGAAGGAGGAGGAATAGCTCCGGAATCGTCTAAGGTAGAGTTAGAGACAAAAGTATGAGCGAAGAGTTCAGCTTTAGTAGAAGGTAAAACAGCAGTTGTGCCATCAGAAGAGACTAAGAGGAGGGAAAGAGGAAGAAGCAAAGTTAGAGTTAACATTTTTTGCAAAATGCCAGAAAGGTCGAGAGGAAGAACAGCCAAAAAGATTTTTGCATTATTGCGGAGAAACGAGTTTTTGGTATCTCGAAGAATAGATTTTGCACGATTCCGGGATGAAATATAAATTTAATGAGTTTCAAGAGTTTAAAGATGACGGTAATCTCTAAAGGCATCATCCCTACGGCGGAGAGCACGAGAACAGATAGAGTTAAACCAAGGTTTATTAAGTTTATATATATATATATATATATATATATATATATATATATATATATATATATATATATATATATATATATATATATATATATATATATATATATATATATATTAGTGATGGCATCCGCATCCGCATCCGCATGCGAGGATGCGGAACATCCGCACAAAAATCAACATCCGCATCCGCATCCGCATCCGCATTTTCGAAAATTCAACATCCGCATCCGCATCCGCATCCGCACTTTCGAAATTCAACATCCGCATCCGCATTTTTCGAAAATTCATCCGCATTTTTTCGAAAATTCAAAATTCCGCATCCGCATCCGCATCCGCACTTCTCCAAAATTCGACATCCGCATCCGCATCCGCATCCGCATCCGCATCCGCAAATTAGAAAATATGACTTCCGATCCATCACTAATATATATATATATATATTATATTATATATATATATATATATATATATATATATATATATATATATATATATATATATATATATATATATATATATATATATATATATATATATATATATATGCGAATTGTAGATCAAGAGTGAGAGGGTGAAGATAGAACTATCGGATTGGTTTAGCATAGGAATGGGATTGAGACAGGGATTTGTAATATCTCCATGTTATTTAATCTATTGATGAATGGTTTACTTAGAAAATGGAGAGAGAAGGGAAGAGTATTACGTTGAGAAATATGGAGGGTGAATGTGAAGGGAATGTTTTACTTTTTGCAGATGATGCGGCATGTGTTGGTGGCAGAATCTGGAGAAAAGATGAGAATACTTGTGAGAGAGTTTGAAGGGAAATGTGCAAACACGAGATTGAAATTCAATCCAGCGAAGAATAAAGTTATGAGGATTGGAGGTGGGGATGAGGAAATGTGGAGGGAGGAATTGGTTTGTAGAAGTGTGAGAGTGGAAACTTGAGGAGGTGAATGAATTCAAATATCTAGTAATGTTGGGTGGAAGGTAAGGGTGGGACGGAAAAAGGAATAAAGAACAGAGTGGTAGAAAGAATGAAAGTATTGGGGAGCCTAAGAAAAGTATGGAAGAAAGGAAAAATTTCGAAAGAAATAAAGATAAGAATGTTTGAATGTATGTGTTCACCTTCTGAATTGTATGTGTGTGAAACATAGACGATAAGTGCTCGGTCGAGAAAAAGTTTCAATGTCTTTGAGGTGAAAGATTTGAGAGCGATATATAAATTGAGAAGGATTGATAGGATTAGAAATGAAAGAATAAGGGAGATGTGTAAATGGAAGAAGAGTGTAATTGATAGAGAGGAGGAGGAGGATGTGCTAAAATGGTTTGGACATATGTGAAGAATGAAAGAGAACAGAATGGTTGGCAAGGTACGTAGATCCGATGTAGATAGGGGAAGGGTAGGGGGAGGGGAAGGCCGAAGTGGAGATGGATGGATGGAGTGAGAGTGATTTTGATCGGAGGAATTTGAGTTTAGACGAGGGTAGAAGATTTGTGGAGATAGAGATGGAGGGAGGTGGTGAAAGCGTTGAAAGGTAAGAATAGTTATGTTTGTAAGGGAATTGTTTCGGGCACTACCTCACGAAAGTGGGAAAGGTGATAGTGAAATATATATATATATATATATATATATATATATATATATATATATATATATATATATATATATATATATATATATATATATATATATATATATATATATATATATATATATATATATATATATATATATATATATATATATAATTAACATCCGCATCCGCATCCGCATCCGCATCCTCATAAAAATTAACATCCGCATCCGCATCCGCATCCTCATCAAAATTAACATCCGCATCCACATCCGCATCCGCACTTTCGAAAATTCAACATCCGCATCCGCATCCGCATCCGCACTTTCCGAAAATTCAACATCCGCATCCGCACTTTTGAAAATTCAACATCCGCATCCACATCCGCATCCGCACTTCTCCAAAATTCAACATCCGCATCCGCATCCGCATCCGCAAATTGGAAAATATGACATCCGATCCATCACAATATATATATATATATATATATAATATATATATATATATATATATATATATATATATATATATATATATATATATATATATATATATATATATATATATATATATATATATATATATATATATATATATATATATATAATATATATATATATATATATATATATATATATATATATATATATATATATATATATATATATATATATATATATATATATATATATATATATATATATATATATATATTATATTATATATATTATATATATATATAAGTACTTGGAAAGCGATATTTAGAGGAAAAGGGGGGGGGGTGTGAGGGGGAAAAAGTGTAAACGGTAGGCAGACTTTTTAAATGCGGGGAAAAGGTATTGACCTTGGATGTTTTTTAATTGCAAGGAACCTTCTTAATTGTTTCCCTTAGGAATGTTTTTTAATAAAATTTAAAAAATAAATAATTTAAAGATAAATAAATAAATAAATAAAAATAAATAAATAAATAAATAAAAGTAAATAAATAATAAAAAATAAAAATATAAATAAAAATAAAAAGTAAAAGTAGAATAAAAAAAAATAAAATAAAAATAAAAATAAAATAAATAAATAAATATATGTGAGAAAAAATTTTAAAAAAATAAAAGTAAAAATAAAAATAAAAATGAAAATTAAAAATAATAGTTAAAAATAAAGTAAAGAAATAAAAAATAAAAATAAAAACAAAAATGAAAAAATTAATAAACAAAAATTTAAAAAAAAAAAACAAATAAAGAAATAAAAAATACAATAAATAAACAATGAATAAATACATATATATATATATATATATATATATATATATATATATATATATATATATATATATATATATATATATATATATATATATATATATATATATATATATATATATATATATATATATATATATATATATATAATATATATATATATATATATATATATATATATATATATATATTATATATATATATATATATATATATATATATATATATATATATATATATATATTATATATATATATATATATATATATATATATATATATATATATATATATATATATATATATATATATATATATATATATATATATATATATATATATATATATATATATATATATATATATATATATATATATATATATATATATATATATATATATATATATATATATATATATATATATATATATATATATATATATATATATATATATATATATATATATATATATATATATATATATATATATATATATATATATATATATATATATATAATATATATATATATATATATATATATATATATAGAGAATGAGAGAGAGAGAGAGAGAGAGAGAGAGAGAGAGAGAGAGAGAGAGAGAGAGAGAGAGAGAGAGAGAGAGAGAGAGAGAGAGCCAAGATAGAGAGAAGTTAAGAGAGGTGATAACAAGTTTTGCTGAAAAGCTAAAAGAGGTGGGATTGATCGTGAATGTTGAAAAGACAGAACTGTTAATAATTAGAAGGGAGGAAGAGGAAGAGGAGCTTGTGCTGAAGGTTCATGGCGAGGAGGTGATTGTGGTAGAGAGATGTGAATATTTGGGGAGGAGAAAGTATTCACAAGGGAATGAAGTAATATGCTGGAAATCACCAACTGGATGGAGAAATACGGAAGAATAGTGTGAGCGCTGTACCCAGTCTTGGCAGACAAAAGAATGGATATAGGAGTAAAGAAAGTAATTTTTGAAAGTACTCTAACCTCAATTTTGTAATATTAAATGGAGACTTGGAGTGCGACAACAAGAGAAGAAAGCAGAATTCAAGCAACAGAGATGAGGGTGTTGCGTTTGATGGTGGGAAGAACCAGGAAGGAGAGGATAAGAAGCGAAAGAATTAGATAAAGTATAGGGGTTGAACCAATTAATCAAAAGATAGATGTAGCAAGACTGAGATGGTTGGACACGTGTGGAGGATGCAGGAGGGGAGAGAGACTAGAGGGAGGTGAGAGTGCAGGCCAAGATTAAGAAGACCAAGAGGGAGACAAATGAGAGATGAATGGAGTCAGTTCGGGATTCACTGAGGCGCATCAGCTGCCTATGATTTAACAGTTGGTGGCAGATGGAATTATTTACGACAGATCTAGATAGAGACGAGTGCTGGCCCCACTGACAGGCCCTTAGAGCCTTACTTGGATCTGTTATATATATATATATATATATATATATATATATATATATATATATATATATATATATATATATATATATATATATATATATATATATATATATATATATATATATATATATATATATATATATATATATATATATATATATATATATATATATATATATATATATATATATATATATATATATATATATATATATATATATATATATATATATATATATATATATATATATATATATATATATATATATATATATATATATATATATATATATATATATTTATAAGTAAAAAATTGATATCGGTATCGGTATCGGTATCGGCTAATTTTTCGGTATCGGTATCGGTATCGGTGAAATTGAAAGTCTTGATATCAGTAAAAATTTTGGTATCGCTCCATCCCTAATATATAATATATATTATATATATATATATATATATATATATATATATATATATATATATATATATATATATATATATATATATATATATATATATATATATATATATATATATATATATATATATATATATATATATATATATATATATATATATATATATATATATATATATATATATATATATATATATATATATATATATATTATATATATATATATATATATATATATATATATATATATATATATATATATATATATATATATATATATTATATATATATATATATATATATATATATATATATATATATATATATATATATATTATATATATATATATATATATATATATATATATATATATATATATATATATATATATATATATATATATATATATATATATATATATATATATTATATATATATATATATATATATATATATATATATATATATATTATATATATATATATATATATATATATATATATATATATATATATATATATATATATATATATATATATATATATATATATATATATATATTATATTGATTTATTTATTGAATTCTAATTTTGCACATTTAAATTTGCATTATTATACGAGTTTATATTTTTGCCTATTGTTCACGACTTGCATAATATGAAACCTCTCCTGAATTTCAGAAATGAAAAGAAAGTGCAGAAATGATCCTGAATGTTTTTGTTTTATTTGTGGGAAAGTGACTTTTCTGAATATAACAACCTTTGTTAAAGAAAGCTACTTTTCTTACTTTGGAGTAAAACTTGGAGATCAGGATAAAACCTTTGCTCCTCATGTCTGCTGCAAAACGTGCGTTGAAAATTTGAGGAGTTGGAGCAAGGGAAAACAAAAGTCTCTCCCCTTTGGTGTTCCAATGGTGTGGAGGGAAGGAAGAGATCATATTAGTGTCTGTTACTTTTGCATGACGAATTTAGGAGTTATGACGTATTTATGAATAAGTTTTCTTTTATTGTAATAAAAATGTAATACATACATTTGGTAGTAGAAATTGCATGTATGTTTGCTTTGTTTGGTTTTAGGAATAAATCGAAAGAACAAGCAACACGTGAAATATCCTGCGCTTCCATCTACCATAAAACCGGTACCTCATGGTCCAGGAATTCCAATTCCCAATCATCCAGACGAAACTTTCTTGACGCAAGACTCCGAGGACGAATTACATGATGCTGCTGTCGATGATGATGCTGATGGTTCCCCAATGTATGAAGGCACTTCTGAGATGAATCAACCTAAGCCTTTAAGGCAATCAGAACTTAACAATTTGACTAGAGATTTGGGATTGTCCAAAGAATCTGCCCAATTGCTTGGGTCACGGCTTCGCGAAAACAATTTGTTAAGTTCAGAAACAACATTTTATTGGTACCGCCATCGTGAAAGGGAGTTTCGTAAATATTTCACTGCTGACCAATCCAAATCTCTTACTTACTGCAATGATGTGAAAGGTCTCATTAACGAATTGAGTGTGGAGTATGTTCCTGTAGAATGGCGACTGTTCATAGACAGTTCCACCAAAAGTTTAAAAGCAGTACTTCTTAACAATGATAACAAGAAGGCATCTGTTCCTGTTGGTTTTTCAGTGATGCTTACTGAAACAACGACAACCTGAAGCATCTGATTCAGGTTTTAAACTATGAAATACACAATTAAAAGGTATGTGGAGACATGAAGGTAAGAATATATCTATATTTCAGAAATTTTGTACCTTTATTCATTTGAGAAAGAAAGAGGGATCTTTTATGTTCAATACAAAGTAAATTAATTTACTCCTTTTTTCTTTTTATAAGTAATAAATTGAATTCACAGTCACTAGGTGTGTGTTTGTGTGCGTGCGAGCGTATGTTCAATACAAAGTAAATTAATTTCCTACATGTTTTTTTTTATAGGTAATATCTATTTTGCTTGGTCAACAATCGGGTTTCACTAAATATCCATGTTTCTTGTGTCTTTGGGATAGTTGAGCTAGTAAGGAACACTACATACGATGCCAATGGCCGATCAGAAATGAACTTGAACCAGGTCATCACAATGTTTTGTTTTTCCCTGTAATTGAACCTAAAAATGTTTTACTTCCACCTCCACATATAAAGCTTGGAATTATGAAGAATTTCGTCCGAGCACTAAACAAAGATGGAGATGTTATCTGTTACCTGAAAATGCATTTCCAAAACTAAGTGACGGTAAAATAGAAGCAGGAATCAAATTAGAAATTAGAAAATTAGAAAATTAGTCAGCAAATTAGAAAACTTTTAGCAGATCCTCACTTCACTAATGTTTTGGTGAACAAAGAAAGAAGGGCTTGGCTCTCTTTCAGATCTGTCAGTGACAAATTTTCTGGGAAATCGCCGAAGTACAGATTACGAACATGTAGTAGACGAACTGCTGCAGAATTTTCAAGCATTGGGCCCAAAAATGTCAATTAAAATGCATTTTCTTAGAAAATGCATTTTAGACCACTTTCCAGAAACTGCCGAGATTACAGTGAGGAACAAGGTGACTGGTTCCATCAGGATATAAAAGTGATGGAGGAAAGATATCAGAGCCGCTGGGATGTAAGTATGCTAGCTGACTACTGTTGGGGCTTAAAAAGAGATGATCATGATCATCTTCATCTTAGACAACATAAAAGAAAGGCCATAAGAAAATCAATTACTCCTCAATAAGTACCTAATGGGTTGCTTTGTTTTAAATGTCAAATCATCATGTTTTCGTATTTAGATGTAATTGTGGATGTAAATTTTCGTTTTTGTATTGCTGCACCCTATTTTTTCAATGATGTATATATATATATATATATATATATATATATATATATATATATATATATATATATATATATATATATATATATATATATATATATATATATATATATATATATATATATATATATATATATATATATATATATATATATAATATATATACATACATACATACATTATGGAATATAAAAAGTAAAAATAAATAAATAAATAAATTAATAATAAAGTGATAAATAATATTTTTAAAAAATAAATAAAAAATAAAAATAAAAACAAAACAAAAATAAAAAATTCAAAATACAAATAAAAAAATAAAAAATAACAATAAAAATAAAGAAAAATAAAAATTATAAAAAATTAAAATAAGAAATGTAATAAAAAATAAAAAATAAAAATAAATAAATATATAATAAATAATTAAATAAATAAATAATTAAATAAATATATATATATATATATATATATATATATATATATATATATATATATATATATATATATATATATATATATATATATATATATATATATATATATATATATATATATATATATATATATATATATATATATATATATATATATATATATATATATATATATATATATATATATATATATATATATATATATATATATATATATATATATATATATATATATATATATATATATATATATATATATATATATATATATATATATATATATATATATATATATATATATATATATAGAGAGAGAGAGAGAGAGAGAGAGAGAGAGAGAGAGAGAGAGAAAGAGAAGTATAACATAATGATCTATCAGCTGCTTACCTCACTTATTATTATTATATTAACAAAACCTGTTAAAAATATATAGAAACAATCATATTTGACTCTTAAGATGTGCATAGAGTGCTAAGTCGCGTAAGAACATAGCCCCACATCTTACTAAGCACATATACAAAAACTCACACTCATACATACATCCAAACACATACACACACGCAAACTCATAATAAGTACATGATAGATATGCATTCTCTATTACATTTACTTTAGCCTTAAATTTCTCTCTCAAGCACAAACAAACACAAACAGCGACCCAATGATGATAAACTCCATATTTCTTCATATGCTAAATACCCTTTATCCTGTTTTCTCTGAATATTTTGTCGATCTCATGGTAAAGACCGAATCCTTTCCAGCACTCGTCTCATCTAACCCTCCATATATACATTTCATTTATTGAGCATACTTTTACTTGGGCAATAAAAATATTGATAATAAGACTTCTAACAGCATCAAACATAAGAATACCCAAATCTAGTTAACATAAGAATATCCGGTTTTTCACATCTAGTTAACATGTACGCAGTATTATCAATATCGAGGCTATGCAAACTAATAACATATTCATTTACTTTCGTTTGATACCAACATTCAGTATAACTAGCTCGTAAAAACTTTGTATTTTCACATTTCATCTACTTTGTAAAGGCTTTTTATAAACTAACTTACACTTACTTGCTTTAGATGCCAATATATCAACAATACAAACATTCATATTATGGTTTCAGACAGCATCAAACATAAGAATCCTCAAATTTCGGGATTATAGTCAACATATATGCAACATCATCAATACCGAGGGTAATTAAACCTTATAACTTGTTCATTTACTTTCGAGTGACACTAACATTCAATATAACTATATCGTATAAAGTTTGTATTTTGTCACACTTCGTCTATTTTCTTAACGTTTCTCTCTTTTACAAAATAGCTTGCACTGTTTAGACCTCAAAAATATTTATTTTCTTAACATTTTTCTTTAAAAAAATTTAATTTTACTTTTTTTCCTTGAAACGTCTGATATAACATGTTAAATACACACATACTAATGTAAAGTAGCTTCAGAGAACACAAGCAATTAACGAAAACATAATCATCCATTCACATTTTTATGCTTTCTAAACTATTCATAGGGTTGTTTCCTATACCAATAGGTGATATCCATATATTTAGTCTTTTTACACTTAACAAAGATTTTCATAATAATTTCATCTACAACAATAACTTTAACCTTACAACTATAACTTTAACTTTACAACTTTTTTATTTTTTTTTTTATTTTTTTTTATTTTTTTTTATTTTTTTTTTACAGATCGCCACCACTCACCGGCAGAGCCTATTTCAAGGAGGGGGCACACACAAGGGGGAAAAAAACTCATTCAAACACATACCTAACGCACATCCCTCAGGTGGGCACAAACGGAAGCCTTGAAGAGAGGAAGATTAAATACAGTAGGGAAAATAGAAGATGGTAGAGAGTTCCACAGAACAGAAGTGGCTGGGAAGAAAGAGGCACAACAACGGGCTAGCCTGGGGTTTCCTACATCAACACAAAATTGGTGCGAAAGCAGGGCACCCCTTGTGCAACGAGGACGACGCAACGGTGGAGGAATGCGGGAGGCCAATTCCCTCGAGCACCTGCCATTGTAGTACCTATAGGAAAGAGATAGTGCGCCAACGTCACGTCGCAGAGATAAGTGATCAAGAGAGTTTGAAAGTAGAGAGCAGTTAATTAATCTTTTAGCTTTAGACTCAACCCTATCCAAAAGAGAAGAGGAGCCGGAGCCCCCTCAAATGTGAGAACAGTACTCCATACAAGGACGAATAAGACCCTTATATATTTGGAGTAACTGTTCAGAAGAAAAAAATTCTCGCAACCTAAACAGAATTCCCAGTTTCTTAGAGGCCGCTTTAGCAACCATTGTGATATGTGGTTTCCAAGACCGTTTATTGTTTATGTTTAGACCAAGAATGTTAATGTTATTTACAGGTGAGACGGGAGAGCCGTCGAAGAGGATAGAAAAGTTAGGAGGTGTTTTTGAGAGGGAGATGTGAAGTTGAGTTTTTAAAGAGTTGAACTTCACAAGGTTGCTGTGACCCCACCGGGAAATCCCATCCAGATCGGCAAGAATAGAATCGGAAAGTTGAAGACGAGAAGCAACTCTAGAAGCAAAAGAGGGAGCAGATTTGAAATGAGTAGAAGAATGTAGAGTTGAGTCGTCAGCATAAGAGTGAACAGAGTTAGAAGTGCAGTTGAGAAGATCGTTAATGAAAAGTAAGAATAAAGTTGGAGATAAAACTGAACCTTGAGGAACACCACAGCTGACAGAAAAAGAGGAAGAGGTCGCTCCATCTACAAGTGCCGAAATGGAACGATCTGAGAGAAAACTAGACATGAGTAAGCAAAGGGAAGGAGGAAACCCAAAGGAAGGGAGCTTGGAGAGCAGTGACGCATGCCATACCCGGTCAAAAGCCTTGGATATGTCAAGCGCCACCACACAAGACTCCCCGAAGTCCCTAAGGGCAGAAGACCATAGATCAGTAAGATAGGAAAGTATGTCACCAGTTGACCTCGAGCGACGAAAGCCATACTGGTGATCTGAGAGAAGAGAATGAAACTCCAAATGATCCAGGAAATGAGAGTTAAGGAGAGTTTCAAAAATTTTAGACAGAACACAAGTGAGAGCTATAGGTCGATAGTTAGAAGGATCAGAGTGGCTACCTTTTTTCGGGATCGGTTGAACAAATGCGCGCTTTCAGCATAGAGGAAAAGTATTAGTATTAAGGCATAGAGAGTAGAGCTGAACGAGGACAGGCGCTAACTCGGAAGCACACTCCCTCAGAACACGAGGGGGAATGCCATCCGGGCCACTGGCCTTCCTGACGTTCATAGATTTCAGGATCCCATGCACCTGATCATGAGTAATTTCAGGCAGGGACATGGGACACCTGAGAGGAGAAGGATTAGGAGGAGGGGTGCCAGAATCGAGCAGGGTGGAATTAGATGAAAAAAGGAGGCCGAAGAGATTAGCCTTTTCAGAGGGAGTTTTTGCAATAGAACCATCAGAGCGAATAAGAGCAGGAAAGGGATATTTACAGAAGTTATTAGAGATATTTTTGACAAGAGGACAGAAATTTTTATCAGTAGGAGAGCCATGGAGGTCAGCGCACTTCCTTTTTATGAAAGTACGCTTAGTCCGTCGAAGAACATCCCTGCAAGAGTGATAGGAGAAGGAGAGTTTTTCCATTCACGATAAGCATTGTCTCTCTCCAGAAGGACAAGAGAACAGTTACCATCGAACCAAGGATTTTGAGGAGAAAAAGATTTAGTTGAGGATGGAATAAATCTGCCCCTCCCGTCAAGGATCACGGCCCCTACCTTTTCAGCAGAGACAGAAGCGTCTCCCGAGAAAAAGCAAGATTCACTCCAATGATAGTTAGCAAAGAAGCGGCGCATTGCCGCCCAATTAGCCTGATTAAAGTGCCAGAAAGTACGTTTAGGGCATGGTGGAGCTGTTGGAGATATAGAATTATAACTAAGAGCAATAATATTATGGTCAGAGTTACCTATAGGAGGGAAAATGGTGTATTTATAACTAGAAGGAATAGTGGTGAAACATAAATCAAGGTATTCAAGAATTGGTTAGGACGATCTGGAATGTGTGTGGGTTCCTTAATCAACTGCTCCAGATCATTGAGAATGCTGAATGATTTGGCCTCCCTCCCACCTGTATCAGTATGAGAGGAACACAACCATTCAGTGTGATGTACGTTGAAATCCCCTAAATAGAGGACTTCAGCATTTGGATGAGAAGAAGTGACAGTCTCATGAGTAGTAGTAAGATATTGAAAAAAAACTTGAAAGTCTGTTCCATTAGGGGAGCAGTAGCAGAAACACAAGATAATTGTAGTAGTAGGAAGACAGATTTTAAGCCATAAAACATCGAAATTAGGAGATTCTAGATTTACGAGACTTTTCACAGGAGTGTTAATATTAATATAGGCACAGACTCCACCATTTAGTCGGAAATTGTGAAAAAAGTTGTAGTTGGAGACATTGAGGTTGTTAGAGAAAGAATCCCTGTCCAATTGGGTCTGAGACAGAAGCAAAAGTTTAGGATGAGAGTTAGAGAGGTGATATTCAACAGATTCGATATTAGAGCGGAGACCACGGACGTTGGCAAAGTCAATAGATAGCCCCCGTCTGCACCCACCCACACGTCCATTGGATCTTGTCATTCAAAGGATCACAACACTCAACCCCCCCCACACACACACAACCACACACACACCCAAAAACACACCCTCACACACACGCAAACGCACGAAATTCATATACTCATAAAAAACTAAACCAAGGTAAAACGGGACCAAAACAGAATTAAAAGAATGTACATCAATTACATTAAACAATTAAAAATAAGAATAAAAACAAATTAAAATAAATTAGCGAAAAGATGCGTTATATTAAAAGAAAAGTAGTTGAAACTTAGCTTACTTTCATCGGACTGAAAACTGCTGGAAACTGAAGATTGCTGAAAACTACAATTTTTCATAAGTCTGAAATTCGGAGCCTGAATTTAAATTACTAAAAACGCAAACACAGAAAAAAAACACTAACACTTTAACAATAATATTAACTAAAATAAAAACACACAAGTTAAAACACAAATTAAAAAAAAAAACAGGCTAAAACCAAAATTAAATAAATACTAAAAAAAAACGCAAACACAGAAAAAAAACACTAACAATAATAATATCAAACAAACACTAATAATAATAATATTAACTAAACTAAAAAAACACATGTTAAAATACAAATTAAAACACAATTGAGAAACAGGCTAAAACCAAAAATTAAATAAATACTAAAAAAAATGCAAACAGAAAAAAACACTATCACTTTTAATAATAAAATTTATATAAACTAGTAAAACAAAAGTTAAAACAAAAAGCATAGCGCAATTGCAACACAAGCTAAAACCAAAATTAAAATTCGAAACACTTAAAACGACAAACACAAGGTTTCCTCACCAACATCCGCACTCCTATAACCTATTTATTTAATAAACGATATTTTACCATATGTTTAGTTTTCAGCATACCTTTATGATACAGTAATGTCCTTCCTAATATATTAAAAATACAAAAACACACTTATCGACTGACACATTTATACCCTAATGTTTCCATGGTGTTTTACCAAATGCAACATTCTAACCAACCCTAACCAAGCATAATCAACCATCCTTATTTCCTCATTTTAAAGTTAGCATATATCAAATACGAGTCAAATATTTCATATTAAATGAAAAAGTTATTTTCATGTAATTGCTCGGTTACGATTTGTATTTTTTACTAACATCAGCTATTCCTGCATTTTCAAGTTAACATATTTCAAATACGAAGTAAATATTTCATATTAAACATGAAAAAAGTTATTTTCATGTATTGCTCTGTTACGATCTGTATTTTTTACTTTCATTAACTATTTTAAGCATTTTTAACATAATCGACTATCTGCACATATACAGCAAATACAGAAATTCCCCAATATAGACAGTTGGATGCATTAAACATGAGAATACACTACGCAGAAATTATATAATTATACTAATATACCAATAATTTCGATAGTAATTTATATGCTTCGATATGAGAGCATAGGTAAATTCAGAGTTAATATTGTTTCGACATGTTTCACAAAACATACGAAACGTGTTTTATAAGTAATATACAAAATTCAGCATCACATCTCTATCCCATGTTTCAAGAAACGTATGTTTTATATTTTTTATGCTAATATATTTTAATCTTACCATTCCTAACCACGTCAACCTAACAACCTAACAAATTTGACCTCAACTGGTCTAATCAAGCAAATCAATATTGTTTACCTCACAAATGTAACCTTTCCTGGAGTAACATAACCTAACCGTAGTACAGTATGTCTTCGAATCTTCATATTTCTTTAATAAAGTAAGATGTAGCATAAACATTATACTATTCATCTATTTTACAGATGTCATGAATGTGACTTTAAACTATTTATTCATGACTAGTACATAATTCACAGTACTACAATAATCATTTCCAGTTTTGACAGTTTTTCATACTCTTATATAATTGTGTTAATAGGTACTCACTCTGTTTCTTAGTTTATGTGTCTGTATATATGCGCATGATGTTTTGGTATTATATGTATATGTATGAATATACTTTAATATATTGCATTAAAAAAAAAAAAAAAAAAAAAAAGAAAATCTGGGTAAAAAAGGAAAATAACATTATTTTAGTTATAGCTTTGTAAAGAAAGCTGGTATTAGTTTAGAATATATTAAATAATATGTAATAATAATATACGTATAGCGAAATAAAATGTAAATGCAAAGAATGTAAAGTGGAATAAAATGGAATAAATAAATTTTGAGTAAAATGGAAGTTTAGAAATTGTAAAACTGACTTAAAAGAATATATTTACTTTTATATTAGAAAGATCTCGTGGTCTGGTGGTTAAAGTGCTTGAATTCGAATGTGATGTTCACAAGTTCGAATCTCGTAAGGGTAGATTGAAATTCTGCATTTTTGACGAAAAATAAGCGTAAAAAGTATATGAGAGAAAATCTACGGAGATGAAAACCATGGTTTCAGAAAATCCAATACGCACTCCCTATTAAGGAACCTCCGAGTTCCGGAACCCCTTTACGTCGGAAGGATGGTAAATTCCTTTCAAATTCTCCTCAAAAAGCCTCAGGAAAGAGCGTAGAAGAAGCAAAAGTTCCGACCTATCTATCGTTAATAGAGGAAGATAATACGTTAATCTAGTCTGCTAATATCGGTTTACCAGCCTATCTCGCCATATATATATATATATATATATATATATATATATATATATATATATATATATATATATATATATATATATATATAATATATATATATATATATATATATTTTATATCTCCTCCGGTGGGCAAAGGCCAGAGGCCTACCAAAATACCACCGGAGTTGGGAAGGATCTATAATCATGGATCGATGGAGGCCGACGTGTCCTAGATACACGGCGTTTGAAAGTATGCAAATCAAAGGAAGTTGGGAAAACAGATGAAGGGAGTGTGTTCCAGACTTTACCAGTAGAGTATATGTAAGATTGAGCATAGCGGTTAAGTCTGGGGTCGGAGAGTTGGACAGAGAAAGGATGAGACTGTGTAGAAAGGCGTGTCGCACGAGCTCTTCTCAATGGAGGAGGTATGCGACGAGAGAGTTCAAAAGAGCAGTGTCCGTTGTAATAGCGATAGTAAAGAGAGAGTGACGCAACAATTCGACGGGCAGAAAGAGATTGAAGAGAGTTAGTAAGAGCTGGAGAGTTGATGAGACGAAATGCCCTAGACTCCACCTTCTCTAGGAGAGCCGTGTGTGTGGAACCAACCCAGATGTGCGAAGCCTACTCCATACAGGGGCGAACAACACCCCTATACAGAGCAAAGCAACTGGGGTGGCGTGAAGTAATTCTGAAGGCGCCTCAGAACACCCAACCTCTTAGAAGCTTGTTTAGAAAGAGAAGTAATGTGATCTTTCCAAGAAAGATCACGAGAAAATAGAAACACCAAGAATATTAAAAACAGATGAAGGCTTGAGTTGTGTGTTTTCGAAGAAGATATCATAGTTGTGTAGAAGATTGTGTCGAGTGGAGAGATGAAGAAATTGAGTTTTTGAGGCATTGAAAACAATCATGTTTTCTCTGCCCCAATTTGAAATAAGTGAAAGATCAGAGGTTAGTTGCTCCAAGGCTACCCTTCTCGAGTCTATCAACTGCTGTTGGGTGGGACGTTTTTCAAACTGGAAGGAATAATGAAGGGTGGATATTAAATATTAAGAATATTAAAAACAGATGAAGGCTTGAGTTGTGTGTTTTCGAAGAAGATATCATAGTTGTGTAGAAGATTGTGTCGAGTGGAGAGATGAAGAAATTGAGTTTTTGAGGCATTGAAAACAACCATGTTTTCTCTGCCCCAATTTGAAATAAGTGAAAGATCAGAGGTTAGTTGCTCCAAGGCTACCCTTCTCGAGTCTATCAACTGCTGTTGGGTGGGACGTTTTTCAAACTGGAAGGAATAATGAAGGGTGGAGTCATCAGCATAGGAGTGGATAGGAGATGAGGTAATAGAGAGAAGATCATTAATGAAAAGTAGAAAAAGTGTTTGGGATAGGACAGAACCTTGAGGAACACCACAATTAATAGATTTAAAGGAAGAACGGTGGCCGTCTACAACAGCAGCTATAGAACGACCGAAAAGGAAAGTAGAGAGAAGATCACAGAGAGAAGGATAGATACCGAAAGAGGGAAGTTTAAAAATCAAAGCTTTGTGCCAGACTCTATCGAAAGCTTTCGATATGTCCAGCGCCACAGCAAAAGATTCATCGAAATGCCGAAGAGCGGAGGACCAAGAGTCAGAGAGAAGGGAAAGAAGATAACCCGTAGAGCGTTTCTTACGAAAGCCATACTGGCGATCTGAGATAAGATTAGAAGAATTGAGATGTTTCCAAATCTTCCTGTTAAGGATAGATTCGAAAACTTTAGAGAGAACGGAGGTCAAAGAAATAGGACGGATAGTTGGAGGGTTGAGAAGGTCCCCCTTCTTCGGCACAGGCTGAATGAGCGCACGTTTCCAGCAAGAATGGAAGGTTGAAGTAGAGAGACAAAGACGAAAATAGTTTACCAAGGCAGGGTGCAAGCTCGGAAGCACAAGTTTTGAGAACCACAGGAGGAATACCATCAGGACCGTACGCCTTCTTAGTATTAAGCTCAGAGAGAGCAGAAATGACATCTTTAGAAGAAATTCTAATTTTA
>SEYY01011689.1:0-5000 GCA_009176605.1 Armadillidium nasatum | reverse complement strand
GTTATTATTGTTTTTTTTCTTTTGTGTGGTCTCAAGGGGTTAAAGTTTGAGTAACGCTGTTTCGCTCTGTCAGGAACTAATTATCAGATGAATATTTTTTTTAAAAAAAATTTCATTACTCGGGATTTACCACATTCTATGAAGGGAACTTTCTAGGAAGTTTCTTCCTAGGAATTGCATGAGGGATCGAACCTGTACCTTTAACACGTACCTTTAACCTTTAATGTACCTTTAACCTTATTATGCCACGTAGCTACATCGATATGGCAAAAGTAATATGTACAAATAATAAACGAGAAAGGTTTCCTTAATTTACTGAAAAAATAAGGTTATGACTCCAAATATATTTTCAACATGATGTTTGAATGATGAATTTGGGTACGAAGGAAGGAAGGAAGGGATAGTGAGATGTATAGGGAGAGGTGCAGAGAGGTGAAGAGGAAAGTTAAGAAATAAAAAGGAGAAAGCAAGAGGAGTGGGGCAGAAAGCTAGTAAAAAAATTTAGGAGAGAAATAAAATGTTTTGAAAGGAGGCAGAAAGGGCTAGGAAAGGGAAGAAGGGCAGGTTGAAGGAGTGAAGGTGGAGGATGGTGAGTTAATACATGGTGAAATATAGGTAGGAGAGTGATGGAGAAGGTTTTTAGTGAATTATTGAATGACGATAGAGTGATTGGAAAGGCTGTAGTGGTAAGGAATAACGGGGAGGCAGTGACCGGGAAAGAGGAGAGTAAATTAGTAGGGAAGAAGTGGAAGAATCGGAAAGAAAAGTGAAAGAGGGAAATGTGGCTGACTGGATGGTTAGAATGTTTAATATGTGTTTGGAGAAAGGAGAGTCTCAGGAATGGCAGGATGCTTAGAGGTATAAGATGGTGCTTAAAGAAAATATAAAGGGATAAGACTGTTGGTAGGAAAGATTCATGGGGAGGTATTAGTGACAAGAATGAAAGAATTGGAATGATAAGGGATGGGAGAGGAACAAGGGGTTTTTAGAGAAGGTATGGGATGTGTGAATTACGTGTTTACACTGAGGATAATTGATAAGAAAATGCGTGAAAAAGGTAAAATGGGGTAAGTGTACATTATAGATTTGGAGAAAGCTTATGATAGGGTATGTAGAAGGAAGTTGTTCGAGGTACTGAGGGAGAAGTGGGGAGTGGGATGAAGAGTATTAAAAGGGATCAAAGCTTTAGGTGAATTTTTTTTTCAAATATATATATATATATATATATATATATATATATATATATATATATATATATATATATATATATATATATATATATATATATATATATATATATATCACCTTTCTCACCAGACGCGTAGTTAGGGCATAGCCCTGTCTCTCGCGATGCCTCTCCAGACAGATCTGTCCATGTACAGTCTCCTCTCTTCTAGCAATAGCTTCGGCCACTCCATCTCTCCATCGTCTCCTAGGTCTTCCAGCTGGTCTCCTTCCCTCCGGCTGCCAGTTGTAAAATCTTACCAGATATCTCGCGTCATTCATCCTTTTCATAAGTCCGTACCAGCTCAGCTGCCGCCTCTCCGCCACCTCACTCCACAACTCGACATCAAGCTCTCTCCTAATATTTGCACTCCTCATTCTGTCCAACCTAGTCACTCCCTTATCAGGCGCAGTGCTCTCATTTCCGCCGCCTCCACTCTGCTTCTGGTTCTGGTAGTCAAAGGGCTATATATATATATATATATATATATATATATATATATATATATATATATATATATATATATATATATATATATATATATATATATATATATATATATATTTCCTCCGATGGGCAAAGTCCGAAGGCCTACTAAATTCCACCAGAGTTGGGAAAAATCCTATCTTGATCGAAGGATGCCGACTTGTACAGATACAAGGTGTTTTAAAATATGCAAGTCAAAGGAAGTTGGAAAACAGATAAAGGAAGTGTGTTCCAAACTTTACCGGTAGAGTATATGTAAGATTGAGCATAGTGGTTAAGTCTGGGGTCGGAGAGTTGGACAGAGAAAGGATGAGACTGTGTAAAAGGCGTGTCGCACGAGCTCTTCTCACTATAGGAGGCATGCGACGAGAGAGTTCAGAAGAGCAGCGACCATTGTAATAGCGATAGTATAGAGAGAGTGACGCAACAATTCGACGGGCAGAAAGAGATTGGAGAGTGTTAGCAAGAGCAGGAGAGTTGATGAGACGAAAAGCCCTAGACTCCACCTTCTCAAGGACAGCTGTATGAGTGGAACCACCCCAGATGTGTGAATCATAGTCCAAACAGGGGCGAAGAACACCCCTATAGAGAGCAAGCAACTGGGGAAGCTTGAAGTAATTCTGATGGCGCCTCAGGATACCTAACCTCTTAGAAGCTTGTTTAGAAAGAGAAGTAATGTGATCTTTCCAAGAAAGATCACGAGAAAAGGATAAGCCGAGAATATTAAGAACAGATGAAGGTTTGAGTTGTGTGTTTTCGAAGAAGATATCATAGTTGTGTGGAAGATTGTGTCGAGTAGAAAAATTGAGAAACTGAGTTTTTGAGGAATAGAAAACACCAGGTTTTCTCTGCTCCATTTTAAAATACGAGGAAAGATCAGAGGTTAGTTGTTCCAAGGCTACCATTCTCGAGTCTATCAGCTGCTGTTGGGAGGGACGTCTTTCAAACTGGAAGGAGTAATGAAGGTTGGAGTCATCAGCATAGGAGTGGATAGGAGATGAGGTAATAGAAAGAAGGTCATTAATGAAAAACATTAAAAGTGTTGGGGACTAGACAGAACCCTGAGGAACACCACTGTTAATAAATTTAAAGAAAGAATGGTGGCCATCTACAACTGCTGCTATAGAACGATCGGAAAAAAAATTAGAGAGAAGATCTCAGAAAGAAGGATAGGTCCCGAAAGAGGGAAGTTTAGAAATCAAAGCTTTGTGCGTGACTCTATTGAAAGCTTTCGATATGTACAGCGCGACAGCAAAAGATTCACCGAAATGCCGAAGAGCGGAGGACCAAGAGTCAGAGAGAAAGGAAAGAAGATCATCAGTAGTGTTTCTTACGAAAGCCATACTGACGATCAGAGATACGATTAGATGGATTGAGATGTTTCCAAATCTTCCTGTTAAGGATAGATTCGAAATCTTTAGAGAGAACTGAGATCAAAGAAATGGGACGGATAGTTAGAGGGTTGAGATGGGTTCCCACCCCTCACTTTTCGGCGCAGACTGAATGAGCGCACATTTCCAGCAAGAAAGGAAAGGTGAAATAGAGACTTATAGTTTACTAAGGTAGGATGTAATCTCTGATGAGTGACGCGTACACCATACAGGTGTATAAAGAGCAAGCAACTGGGGTGTTGTAAAGAATTTCTGAAGAAGTCTTAGAACACCTAACCTCTTAGAAGCTTGCTTAGAAAGAGAAATAATGTGATCTTTCCAAGAAAGATCATGAGATTAAGAAACACCAAAAATATTACGGAGAGATGAAGGTTTGAGTTGCGTGTTTTCGAAGAAGATATCATAGTTGAGTGGAGGATTGTGTCAGTCGAGTAGAGAGATGGATTAATTGTGCTTTGGTGAATTGAAAACGATCAAGTTTTCAATACCCCAATTTGAAATGCAAGATAGATCAGAGATTAGTTGTTCCAAGGCTACATTCCTTGCGTCTATTAACTGCTGTTGGGAGCGGCGCCTTTCAAATTGAAAAGAGTAATGAAGGGCTGAGTCATCGGCAAAGGAGTGGATAGGAGATTAGGTAACAGAGATTAGGTCATTAATGAAAAGTAAAAAAAGTGTTGAGGATAGGACAGAAACCACCCTGAAAAACACTACTTTTAATAGATTTAAAGGATTAACGGTGGCAGTCTACAACAGCTGCTATAGAACGACCAGAAAGGGAATCAGAATAGAAGTCACATAGAGAAGGATAGATTCCGAAAGAGGAAAGTTTGAAAATCAATGCTTTGTTCTAGACTTTATCGAAAGCTTTCTATATATTCAGCACAACAACAAACGATTCATCGAAATGCCGAAGAGCGGAGGACCAAAAGTAAGAGAGAATGCAAAGAATAACAACAGTAGAATGTTTCTTACAAAAGCCATAGTGACGATCAGATATAAGATTAGAAGAATTGAGATGTTTCAAAATCTTCCTGTTAAGGATAGATTCGAAAACTTTAGAAAGAACTGGGGTTAAAGAAATGGGACGGTAGTTATAGGTCTGAAAGGGGTCCCCTTCTTCGACGCAAGTTGAATGAGCTCTCATTTGCAACAAGAAGGGAAGGTTGAAGTAGCAAGACAAAGACGAAATAGTTTACCAAGGCAGGGTGCTAGCTCAGAAGCACGAGCTTTGAGAACCACAAGAGGAATGCACTCAAGACCATACGCCTTCTTAGCACTAAGCTCAGAGGGAGAAGAAATGACATTTTAGAAGAAATTGCAATTTTAAGCATAAGGGAAGGATCTAATGTTGAAAAAATTTTATTTTCATCCGATTCTCCTGAAAATTTCAATATAGATTAGCTTTTTTCCCGACGAAAAAACTTCATTCCAAACGTTTTTTTTTTAGAGGGATTAACTGTTTAAGATTTTTTTTTTTTTTTTTTTTTTTTTTGTGGAAATTTAAGGTATGTTCAAATTTACGGCGAGGCCACCTAAAAATTTTTTTTTGGTCTGAAATTTGGTGTGTATTCCTATTTATATTGGCTACAAAAGCTTCTAAAACAGTTTTGTTCTCTGCGTTACAGAAAAGAGTTATATGCCCTTACTTGACTTGGTGTCGAAATTTTTTTTCCAATTTTGAAAAATTCACATCTCCGGACAAAAAAACAAAAAAAAAAAAAAAAAAAAAATTTTTTAAAATTTTTTTTATTTATTTATTTATTTTAAATTTCTTTAAAAATTTTATTCAAGGCTATTTGTTCTTTTCGAGATACATGTTTTCGAAAGTGGCAATTTTTCGACGAAATATCAAAATTTTTAAAAGTTTGAGAGACTGTATCTCGAACCAAAAATAG